>VFXL01000345.1:0-34895 GCA_009761765.1 Phenacoccus solenopsis | reverse complement strand
AAAAAAAACACTACTAGTAACTAGAAATCACTACTAATAACTACTAGTAACTACAAGTAAACTAGTAGTTAAATAAACGAATAGTAGTGAATTGTTACTAGTTACTAGTAGTTCAGTTGCAGAATACTAATATCTCACTACTAGTAGTAGTTTGTGATTACAAGTTCATGAATAGAGTAGTAGTTTTTCACTACTTGTACTGTGATTACTAGTTCATCATTACTAGTAGTAGTAGTTTATGATTGCAAGTTCATGAATAGAGTAGTAGTTTTTCACTACTTGTACTGTGATAATTGGTTTCTTATTACTAGTAGTAGTTTGTGATTACAAGTTCAATGAATAGAGTAGTAGTTTTTCACTACTTGTACTGTGATTATTAGTTTATTTTACCAAGTTTAACAACAGAGTACTAGTTTACTACTACTACTATAGCAGTCCAAATAAACACTAGTTCTTGAATAGAATAGTAGTTTGTTACTGCTAGTGCTTCTCCTGATAGCAAGTTGAAGAATGAAATGTAAGTTATATAGTAATGAGAAACCATTATTTCATTCTTCAATTAAGTATAGTTTTCATGAAGAATAATAGTACTGAAGATAGCAACTGCTAGTTATACTAGTAATAAATAGAGCAACTAGTAGTTGTGCAGTTGACTAGTAGTAGGTACTCAAGATATTAATGATTACTAGTGTTCTACTAGTAGTCTACGTATCACTTTGCTTCTCTTAGATGAAATGTGTTGCAGTAATGCATATAAGGAAGAGTTTAATTTAACTGTAATTGAAGTGCAAATACGCACTTCCACCAACAAACTTAAGGACTGTTTGCACATTTTGTGTGAACCAATGGTTTGAATGCATCCTTAGGTGCGTTGTAAAGTTTTGAAAACCATTTTCCATCTTGAAACGATAAGAAAATGAATGGAATTCAGGACTTCCAATTAAATATAAGTATTAATTACTACTAGTATTTAGTAGTAGTGTTTTTCAATATTAATCACTACAAGTTACTAGTAGTGGTCACTTCTAATAAGCACTTGTAGTGACCACTACTAGTAACTTGTAGTGATTAATATTGAAAAATACTACTACTAAGTACTAGTAGTGATCATTACTAGTTACTAGTAGTGTTTTTTTTGCAAGGGTCGTTAGGAACATTATTAGCACGATGAGGAATATATCGATCAAAAATTTGTTTGATTTCTTCCTTCATTTTTTTACCTGAATGTTTTTGTTCTCGTGAAGTTGACATCATTAATTCAGCGAGTAAAATTATATCAAACGTACTCACGATGTTAGCTTGTGAAAATTTCAGAAAATACACCACTAGGGTTACACTGTTCAACAATATGATAAAATGGAAATACCGTGGCAAATATTTCATTCAGCTTACTACTAAACTTTAGGGTAATTATATGATAAAACAAAATTTCAAGAAAATATTTATTCACTTCAGCGAAAAGACTGATTTTATTCATCACCTGAGATAATATGATACTACTCCAAAGCAACCGTCGTAATCAGGTATTTGACCAGGTCTGTGTGTTATGATAATACGATAATTATTACTCTGCTATATCTGATAATTGCGTCATCATTACGGATTTTACATTTAAACAGGCGAGTTCATTCGCAAAATCTGTATCATAGATGAAACGATTTTTTTTCTGCACTTACGTGCGTTTAGTTACATTTGCCACATGCCACAATGCGGTAAATTCAATACACGAAATTACCATGATGATAAAATGATGGAATAATAAAAAACCATTCGAGTAAATTATTCGATACGTTGTATATTTTTGGTTTCTTTCCTTTCGTAAAACCAATAACACGCGTAACTTCTTACACTCTATACGCGTTCTCGACAAGATTGAACAGACGCATTACACCGTTAAAGATTATTTGATAGCAGATAGAAAATAGAGAAAGGTTTGTTCGTTTGTTCGATACTTCGCTGGGGTGGTCACGCTGTTTCTTTTGAATTATGGATGGTAGATTTATCAAAATCTGATTGCAGATGCTTTTGTTATGCATGTACGGTTGCGTCGGTGGGCGCCATTTTTTCTACAAAGTTTTGCCTTGTTTTAGAATACCTAATGGGAATATATGTTGGGTTTATTATACCAAAACGATCGTGCATCTTGAAGAATTTTTCTATTTTATCATGCAGTGAAATTCAAGGACATATGTATTCGCAGAATTGCTGATGTAATAGAGGCTGAGAAGAAATGATGAAAAATAATTCTATTTTCATCTGATTTTCGTATCAGAAGATAAATACACTGTAGTGCAGTGGTGGTCAGCCTGGTGGTGGGGGGAGGTGTAATCAGACCGCCCGAAGTCCATCAATTTTCTGTTTATTCCCCAAATAGGTATTCATTCAATCAACCCAAACCAATTCTACAACTCAATAATTTCTCAAATCAAATTTTGACCTTTGATTAAAACAATTGCAAATTTTCTTTTGAACTTTGGGCATATTAAATAAATTCATGATAAATAAGAGGACCTAGAATGCAATTTCAAAAATCATATTCTGCTTTTTTTCAAGAAAAGAAAAAAAACAAGAGTTTTCCAGGCCTTCAAATCAACTTTCATAAAATTTCATCTTGATCAAATGAAAGCAACACGTATTGAAGGGATTTCGGTTTTGAAAAATTGTTAGTTTTATTTACAGAATTGCGGTAAACCTCTAAAGCCTATGATAAGGAGCTATCTCGCAAAATGAAAAAAATCGATATCTCCCCCCACCCCTTTCCATTGCCAAAATAGTAATAATTATTATTATTTATTACTATTTATTATTATTGTTATTTTTTATTATTATCATTATTATTATTATTATTATTATTTATGATATTCTAAGTGAAGGGTCAAGATATAAGTACACTCCAAGGGGGGGGATTTATATACTTGCAATGCGTTGGGTAGAGAGGGGCAAAGGGGGAAAATTTCCATCAAACCTGTGAAGTTCACAATTTTAGGTTTTAAAACTTTTCACAACAAATTTATTTTTCAATTTTTATTCATTTTTTCCGATAGATTTGAGAAAAAAATTGTAAAATTGGAGCTCCAAAATTATTTTTGTCCCTTGATTGATTCTAAGTTAAAATTTATAGAACCAAAGACCTCTACACTTCTATGAAGTGTGTAAATGAATAATGGGAAGTTGGACATAGGCAAAGGGGACTTGACTTTGTGTGCGTTTTTATAGTGAAAAGTATAATTTATTTTACCAACATATGTTTATCTTTAAAAAACAAAGAAAAAAAAGAAAAAAATCTATCCCTTAACATTGATGGGGAGGAGTTGCTCACTTGCGAAGCACTCGTATACGAACCACACAATATTGTTTATTGAATTCTTAGGAACTGAAGATCATGTTTAGATCATTGAATAATATAGAAAAAAAAATTGATTATAAACTTTTTTTTAAATTTTATCAATGCGAAGAACATCTTACTTTCATTTTCTTTTGTCTCATCAACAATTTAAATTAATCGTTCATTTTCAGTGATACAGTAAACCATCAAAAATCAAAATGAAAATATTTTCTGGAACTTCAAAAACAGGAAAACTTTCGTTTTTTCATAAATTGATGAAAAGACATTTTTGATTTTTGAGAAAGTGAATTTCATTTTGGAAATCTCTATAAAATTCAAATCGTCAAAAACTCGTATTTTTTAAAATTTAAAGAAAAATTTACGATTCTTCGTCGTTCATTTTCTCATATCACTGTAATAGAAAGTTCTAAAAAATCTGTAGTTTGCGAAGAACTCTTTGATATGTTTCCACAAGCTTATAAAATTAGTTTTAATTCAGAGGTAAAAAGGATCTTTTCCTAAGAAGTGAATTTTAATGGAGGCAAATTTTTTATGTACTTAATTAAATTTGTAGTACATACATCCCAATGTACTTGTAATCTTTAAAATTAAAAAATTTCTAACCACCAAGAATACATTTGAAGTTATAAAAAAAGTTGTGCATACATAGGGAGGTAGGGGAGTACCCCTCGAATTAATCTCATACATTTTTTTCATAGCTTCTCCCCAGAAAAATTTTTAACGAAGCTACTGCAAAGATGTTATCGTACTGGAATTAGAATGTACAAATTCTTACAAATAAAACCAAATTTAAATATTACTGAATTTGCATAGCGTGTGTAATACGAAGGGTTAAAGTACTCGTCAAGCGGGTCGCTTAACCGGAGAGTATACATTTTCGTCACGTCTTTTTATTAGTGGATTTTAAGGTTCTCTGTTATCGCCCGTAATACTGGTGTGGGCATCTCGTGTACGTTCCTGTTGCGTATACGTTTCCCAGTCGATTTACAAAATTAACCGCGCCACGTTGAGTGGTTAGCGATGACACGACGGTTCGACCGGGCTTCCGATAAAAGGCGTGATTAGAAATATGAACGAGAGTCTCGTTTATTCACGTATGCAAATTTTTAAACTTTAGCGCCGTGTTTAGTGCACCTTTAACAGCTGCGCGTTTTTCTTCGAATTCACACAGATGTTCCTTCGTTTAGCTGCTAATTCGGCGCTAATAGAAAGTTTGTTTTAAGAACGGATGCGTCGCTGTAGTTTTCGTCGCGGAAAAGTTACTGGGCCGAAAATAAACTCTCGCGAATAAATTAGTATTTAAAATCTACGACATACGTAGCATATACTTCGAAGTGATACTTCATGCAAGTATAATGCCTTTTAAGCTTCAATTTAAAATTCCAACTTGACGCCTAACGTCTTAATTTTACTTTGGTGGATGTCGCTTCTTCTCAGCGTGTATTTGAGAATAAAATAAGATCTAATTTTCATTCCACTCTGAATTCGACTCGTATGTTTGGTGGTTTGGTGAAGAATTCGAAAATGGACGTACCGATAGTTTTTATTCATGATCGTTTAAATTCCTCCCACTAGGGCGAAAGCTTTCAACGACAAAATCGAAACGTCATTTCGCCCTTGTGGCTATATATCTCGCAATATCCATTAAATACGATAAATTTAAGAAAGCAAACAATTTATAAAGTTTAAAGTATATAGGAAGAATTATTAAGCGTATTTTAATCCCGAAAATTTTACGAAAACGAGCGTGAGCTGTAACAGGGTTTTATCCTGTCTAAGTTTCCAGCTTTTTACGCTATCTATTGGGATTAAAGACTTAAACGTCGCAACCTCTTTTGTAACACCAACTAATAATGTCACTATTGGGTAGAATAACAATAAGCGGTTTAATTTTTCAACGAGCCTTTGTTGAGAATTTTAAACGCTTCTGACTAATTTGTTGGACTGCCGGTTGACTGTACATGATTAAGTTAGTGATCATTGTTTTAACTGAAAGTCCTAATGTGGTGATAAGTCCGCAATATTTAGTAGGAAAGCCTATGATTCTAAAGAAATCGAATATTTTCATTTTCATTTTTTGTTTGTTTTTTTTTAAGATGAAAAAATCTCGATTTTTAAGATAGTAGTCTGGTAAGTTTACAGAAAAATTGATTTTTTTCAGGTTCCTTATTTTTTATCATTCCGATGTCTCTGGATATCTGAGCAGTCAGCTAGCTAAATTAAGTCTTTTGGTTAATCTCAAATATGTAAAGAATTTTAAAATCTTTAAAAATTTTGTGTAATATCGAGTCTCCATCTTATTGAGAGATGAAAGACAACGCTTTGTAGTACTCCATTATAAAAGGAGCAATATCATAACTATTAATTCATTTGAGATTTGGAGACAAATTTATTGATAATGGTAACCTTGAAAACTATATTATACCATTTCGAATAAAGACTGAAATATACGAAGTGGTTCACCTCAGTATGAGCTCCTTCCCACCATAGGTAAAGCTACTCATGTGACATTAGTGTATGATGGGTTGCCTACCCTACTTTCTGGAGGTGCTGAAATTCAAAATTTTTCATTTTAATGATAATCAAATTTTAAAATTTTCATTTCAACATCCAAGGCTGTTAAAAATACGCTATTTGCGTCAAAATGTAAAATTTACGATGTAATATAACTGACAAAAAATATATGGCGATAGAGAATGTAGGAGGCACAAACAATGAAAAAGTGTAAATAGCGGTTGGAGAAGTTGGACACTTTTCATAATTTTTTGCAGATAATTTGAAAAACGCTCTGTTGATTAGATTTAAAGCACTTTCTATAAATAATCTACAGTTCATCATCCATCACATAATTTAGGTTAACCCCCTCTGAGTAGCTTTAAAACACAGCAATTTTTTTTTACAAATTTTTTGTATAAATAAATTGAAATTTTATCTCGAAATTAAAACTCGGTAAGAATGTTGCTTACAAAAAATTGTTGACCTGGGAGGGTATAGATGTGGAGAGAAATTGAAAAGAAAGTACAAAACATTTAGAAAAATTCGTTAGTTTTTCATTTTTTTGCAGATAATTTTGAGAAATGCTTCATTTTGCGCGCTAACATTTTTTTATTCAGAAAATATAGAAAAAAAATTATACTATGTATATACTAATATATGACTTTCAAAATCATGAAAAATTTAAGTGTCATTTCAAGGTGAACGGTCTCACTTTGACATTTCTAGTTTTCAAGATATCTGGATTTTTTTCAAATTTCATGTGCCCCCACCACATTTCCCCTCCAACATCATATATGAAAGTGAATTGGGGTTATTGTATACTTTTGATGCCCAATAATCATATGAGTTCACATTAATTACATTTTTACTGATTTGAGGTTCCTCAAGCTCTACTCAAATTTTGATAATCCGCCATTTTGAATCCATTATGACTCAAATTTAAGAGCTCATATTATGGCCACCAACCAACCCTACACACAAAGTTTGACCTTTCTAGGTTGATTTGGTAAAGAGATATGCAGGATTCAAGAAATTTCATGACTCAAAAGTTCCTCAAAAAGCCGTTTTTTTACTCTAACTTCCCTCAAAATGCACTTTGAAAACTGAAATTTGGATACACTGGTGTCCGTTAATCACTCTTTCATATGAGATCAAAAACAAAAATTTTGAGCTATTTGTTCTTTCTCCAGCCTCTCTCAAAATTAGTGTGATCCACCATTTTGAATTTTTTCGCAAAAACAAAAAAGTGCTTTTTGATAGATTTTAAGAAGAGTCTCTCACCAAGTTTTAAGCGAATTTCACGAATACTCGCCGGCGCTACGCGTGGAGGAAAATATATGATATGTACCAAAAAAATGGACATTTGCCAGATGATTAAAAATGGTATGATGACATTTCGTATTTTTCACCTGGTGTCATTTTCAAGTTGCACATCTCGTGGAAAGTCGGTGAACTACAGTGTTACAGTTTAGACTAACTCCTTCGCGTAAAATTGGGTATTTTTTCATTTTTTTTTTTTTTTCGAAATAAATTTTGGACTTCTGCTGGAATATTTTTCAAAATAAATAAAATTTTTATTATAGGGATTATTCAATTCATTAATGATTTAATTAAATTGATTTTTAAAATAAAATAAATTTATTATTTATTAATAAGTTTATTTTGTTTTTTTTTTATGATTTTGATTTTAAGATTATCATTATTAATGTGAGTTTTTATACCTTTAATTTTTAATATATGAATTTTAAATTTTTAATACTTTTAATTTTGATCACTACAGTACCGCATTAGGCATAAAATCGCCTTTCAAATGAGATGTTTGTAAGCTGTCTAACTGTTTTAGTTCCAAAGTTGTGATAGAAAATGTATGAAAATTTTCAAACGCATTTTTTCAAAACTATGTTTTTTGAACTTTCACACTTCTGGATGCCGTAACTCGACAAAAAAACACTTAATTGAGCTCGTTAAGGTCTCATTTGAAAAGGGATTCGATTCTCTACAACATGGCGGTCTTAACTCCAAACTGCTTATGTGGGACCTTTCACCTTGAAATGATACAATTGTAATGAATCAATAAAGAAATAGCTAAATTATAATATTTCTGTCATAACCTACAGAAGACGAGGGTACAAGATGGCGAAAAAATTTATAACGTTTACTAAATCATTACATTTACCAAAACGGTGCGTGAGAAGGTATCGTATGCTATATCAACAACTTCGATCTCGACATATAATTGAAATCGGCTACCCTTAACGGTGATAAATTTTGAACGATTTCACCTCTCGAGTACAAACAACGACAATAGTAACGGCAGCACCCGTATCAGATTACACAATGCCTATGAATTGAAACACACATGTAATTCGGTACCTTTATTCGTACCATGGAGATTTTCGTTTCCTAATGCTACAATCTCTCGTTGGCGGATAATGTATGTAGATGCGGTCGGTTATTCAGGCGAAACGAGTATGCAACTTATTAGGCGTGTAATTTCTACGGATGAAAGGTGTTAATTAATTTGCATAATTTTTGCCGTGAATGTAAAATATTGTCTCGAATAAGATGAAGATGGAGTAGAGGAGGGTGATAGGATAAGAATTTATGTTCTTTTGTACGAAGTTAATCGGATCTTCGACAAGGTTTTGCTTGATATTACGAATTTTATTAAATTATTTAAATGAAGTATGTTGTCATAATAAGTGCTAGTAGGTACGTGTGCAGATATGAAGTCCCGCTCCGTATCGTAAGAGTAATTTAAATTTACATCGTGATTCTTTGAATATATTAAAACTGTTGAAGGATTTACCTGCAGTATTTTACATTATCCCTTTTAAAAGTCTTATAACTTTAAAACGGAATTAAGGTAAACTTGAAGCATATTTTTAGTCTCTACTCGGTATAAAAAAGTTGACGAGAGTCGTCGAGAGTTAATTCGTATTTCACGAGTGAGAAGAAATTTCGAAAAAGCTCCAATAAAAATCACTTTATCGATCAAACGTCCTAAAAAAAAAATGAAAGTATTTATTAGAAAATTTCCCATATTTGGAAAACACTAATGTTATGCGTTAGGGGAATTGCAACACAGATAAGAGAGGAGGCTGGAAGTGGAAAAACGGGTATAATAACGACTTTAGCCTCTGATGTGCCACATTACTCATCTCTGGGGCCGATAGCGGTTCGACTTTTCTAAAATTCTTTACTTAAATTTCGCAAAAGTTGTTTTCTTATCTTTGTGTTTTTCCTGCGAGAGTAGATATTAATGGAATGTTTAAGCGGAGGGTGTATGTGTGCGGTATTTTTGATGGAAAACTTAACTTCTTTTACTCTATTACGACGCGTTCGAAACTTCGATGATACGAGGCTTAGTTTTTTCGGCAATGTGTTTTTTTTCTTGTTCGCTTCGTTTATCGCGGGTGCGTAGGGTTTTGTGGTTGTATTCATGACCCATATAAATTGTGCGGAATTATGAGCAATTTTTCGTATAGAGGGGAAATGGAGTAAATTTTCAATTGTGAATGCGTTGGGTGTTGAAGCGTGAAAGAGTTGAATGTTTAATGTGTTTATTTGGTGGTAGAAAATCGATGATAATGATTGAATGATTATGATTTCATTATGAATATTGAACTACATATATAAACAGTATAGGCTTAAGGTCTTTCATATCAACTTGCACATAAAAATACTATTTTTGATCTTGTGTCTTTCGATTTTACAGTCTTGCCCTTGAAGTTTAAAAACACCATCAGCTCTCTCCAAATCTCTACAGAAAAGAATGTACAGCTTTTTAATTTTTGGTACTTTTCAATTTTGACATACCATTGTCAACTTCAAGGGTACGTAAAAAGAGAACAATTTCACTTAGAAATGAACAATTTTTGTAGTTCAGTAGTGCATCCATAATAGATGGTAACGAAATGATAAAACTTTCAAAAATTGAAAATAAATTTTTCTTTGTGAAAAGTTCAACTTTTACGGCTAAGAAAACGTTATTAGACTACACTTTGAAAACATGAAAAAAATATAGTTTAATACCATAATTTTTTTCAATTTAGTTTAACGTACCATGCCATGTAGTCCCTTAGGCCTGAAATACGCTGTATGTATTGGGATCTAAATATAGTAGAACAATATGGACTGCATTAGGAATGTCAAGAGCGGGGAAAGATTGTATGGGTTATTCTAGAGAATTTCGGAGAGAGGTACAGGTCGCCAATTGCAGTCCAGAAGGGGGCATAATTGGGGCAGTTGAGAAGTAAATAGACCTTCGTGAGGGAAATTTGGCAGGTTGAGCATAGCTGAAGTGGTTATCTCTTGAGGAGGTAACTGTGAGTGAGAAAGGTGTGGTCTAAGCGGAGTAGAGAAATGACTTAATTTGTGCTTTTACGTGATATTTTCAAAATTGGAGTCAGCCCATCTACATATATGAGACATTATTTTATGAGTATTTAGAACCGTTAAGTATGATGATCAACTTTTTTTTTCAACCACGGTCATTTTGAAACCACTCAACCCCCTCCCCCTCGGTTACTCCAATGAAATATTTAAAGAATGCATTCTTCATAATAATTTTTTGTTTTATTTCAATTTATAACGATGAAAGACGTTAAAATTAATATCATAGATTCGTCAGTTATCATATGTTCGTTTGGGGCGGGGAGAGAGGTAAAGCAGTTTAAATTTCCTCAATGGCTTGTAATAAATAATATAATGGTGTTACGTGTACTAGTTTCATAGGTATTTGATGGCTCTGAATAAAATGATGAATTTATATTTTTGACCATTTTGTAGCCCCTTAGTCCACCCCTCCGTTCTTTATTAGTTATAAAAATCGAAGAATTACCTTCGTACACCACTTAGTTTTTTATTTGCTCTGTGACCCTTATATTAGGTATTATAGATGAGTAAAAAAATTTAGACTGCTATGACCCCTCTGCCCTTGCTAAGAGCACATATAAAAATAGATAAATCTATTATATTAATTTCAATGCCGTTTATATTATTGTAAATTGAAATGAAACAAAAATTACTGTGAAGAACCTATTTTCACTAAATGCATATTTCATTTTTGTAACCCAAGAGCAGAGAATGAGGGGCTTCAGAATTATCTTTATTTAAAAATAAGGTGATCATCATAATCAGCGCTCCCAAATATCTAGAAAACAATGTCACGTTTTCAAGCCAATGTTTAAAAAATTTAAAAATTTGGAGTTGTCATGTACCCCTCATAAGTGTAGATTCCTATTTTGAAAACATAGTACTAAAAATTTAAAGAGCACCTCTCATCACCCTTAAGGAGCTCAAATGGAACTGATGGTGGTTCTTTAACCTTTAGAGCAAAGCTAACTTATAAAAAAAAAAAAAAATGAAGGACAAGAGGTCAAAACGAAATTTAAATAGACCTGGATCTGGAATGATGCTATCGATTCATTTATTTATTTTTTCATAATTCTATCAAATAAAAGTCATTATTATCAATGATAAATAATGTATTCATTTATTTATTATTTATCAGTTGATTTGTTTCTTCACATATCTTTCGAATATTATTTTTATTATTTTTAGAATGTTTCCTTTTTTCTTTTTTTTTAGATAATATTAATGTTACACAAAAATATTCCATTATTTTTTGGTAACCAATTAATTTTTTAATTGTGATGGAAAAATTGTATTTTTATTGAGATGGAGGTAAAGTTTTTTCCCCACTCCTAACAATATTTGCTAAGTTGTATTTAAAGTATAGCTCATATAAAATAAAAAAATAAATTGTAAATTTATTTAAGATTAAATTTAATCTTTATATATTAATAAATATTTAAATTTGAAATAAATTGTAAATTTATTTTTTTTTAATTAAATTATTTATTTAAAAAAATTAATTTTTTGAAAATTAATTATTGTCTCTTAAACATATATGAACCAATATTTATCAAATTTTAGGCACTTCAGAATTCTCAAGCTTTCCTTGAATTTTGATTATTTTCCATTTTGAATAACCAAATAGTGTACAGTATTCCTCAACCAACTCTTCAAGTAAAGTTTGAGTTTTCTACTTGGATTTGATGGGCAATAAGGAAAATTCAAGAAACTTCATAACTCTAAACTTCCTCAATGAGCCATTTTTTTGCTCTAACTACTCTCCAAATTTATTTTGAAATCTGATATTTAAATATGTTAGTGTCCTCTACTCACACTGCGTTGTGAGATTGTGAGTGAAAATGTTGAGACCTTAAGTTTGCTCTAGCTTCTCCCAAAATTTGAGTGAATTATTATTTTAAATCGAATCAAAAACCTGAAAAATCCGCCTCCACATGTTTGTATGAATAAGCTCAAATTAAATTTCGAGCGATTTCCATACCTCCACTGAGAGTATTACCTTTGCTGTGTGACTATAAAATAATATAGTCTGAAATGCAGAAATATGAAGACATTGCCACTCCTCCTATCCGCAAAAGAGATTGCTGTCGTTTCTATTAAAAACGCAGCTGAACATATTCTAATATAAGTATTATTGCTTACTATATAAGTACCTATATTTTATGAGTTCCTTCATTCTCCCTAACAGAATGGCAACCATGTTTCAGGAACTGCTTGAGTTGCCTACTTCTGATATGCTGGGTGTCACAATCAGTAAGAACCATCTTTAAGTATATGGATATTGGATATGCATATGCATACAAATTCTTTATAATTATTTCTTAAACTTCGGTTCTTATTATTTTCACATACGTACTTATTACTTACAATGTAGATTTCGAAATTATAGTACAAAAATTTTTTCAAAAATTTGTATAATAAAATCACCCACTTTTTTATCAGTGCCGAAAAATGAAACGAAGATACATAAAAGAAATATACGCGAGTAGCAAAAAATATGTATAAGCTAAAAGCTTGTGTTTTTGACAGGCTTGTTCACCGGAGGCGATTTTAAATGAATTTATATGCGAAATATTGAGCAGCAAGCGCCATTCACTTCAAATATTCCAATTACATTTAAACGTAAGATCAAAGTAATATTTTACCACCGGATGTAATATTTTTTAGTATCTAATCTATGATAAGTACGCTGCTTCGGGTCTCAGACGAAGAGAAAAAATGCGCTATAAAATATGAAATCGGATATTTAATAAAATTTACACCCAATCAATAGTTTAGAGTGTGGAAAAGTTTTTATATTATTTGAAAATATAAAATTTGGCGACATTGTTTTGTCCGGAACAGCTATAAGATTATTGGCAAGTTTTATAGCCGTAAAATACTTAGTTTGGGCGATAAAGCACCGTGTCCGAGAGAAATACCGCGTATAATAAACGCTTTCTAAGGTCCGTTTATATTTTTTTACATTCGAGCTATTGTTTAAACGTAGTTAGCTGTAAATCAAAAGAACTAACTTACTTTGGTAATAAAGTTAAGCTGTTTAGTTTTTCTATTGTAGTGTGTACGGCGTGTCGGAGACGTGTTCACCGTGTAATTCTCTTTGAACGAGTAATTTGCCCTAGTGTGGGGGAAAGTGGTGTTGATTTTTCATATACGTGTCCGAGTCGAACTAACTTTTACCCATAGGGGTGAACGAATCGAGTCCAACGGTGATTAATAGGTGTGTGCTTATTATTTACAATATATGTATCGGATATGGGGCGAATATTAAGTCATTTCCGGTGATCATTAAGTTACCTAGTTGAAGCATATTTTCCGTGAACTCGAATAACCGCGAGATTCGTAGTTCGTACCTTGGAGTTATCACTTTTTAAAAAGTTATTTACAAACTGAAAAGTTTCGATAATTTCGCACGATTTATCACGTCGGTATTTAAGCAAATGGGTAAAAAAAGTAATTACAGAGGTGGTAAACTTATACGTTATAATTTAATAGTCACTTCTCACGCCATTGTTTCAACTTAAATATTTATATTCTACCCGGAAGCATTTAAAAAAAAGCGAAATTATACGCGAGGTACCATGCGGTGAAATATGCATATTTATGCATTGAAAAAGAACAACGCGGAAATTTGCTAATTTCCCCACTTTTAAAAGTAATTATTACCAACGAGCTTTAATTTATCAATTTTTCGCTACATTAGCAAGCATAGCGGTTGGTACATGACAACGGGCGACGCGATGTTAATTTTTTACTTAAACGAAAAAAAAAAGTAAATTAAGTTCTTAACTAATTGTTCGACTAGGCGAGAAAAAAAAAACGTATGTACGTACCTGTGATTGCATTGTTGACACGCGAAACATTCCAAATGATAAACGTTATTTCTGGCTCTCATTACCATTTCAAAAGCTGGTATAACTTTCGAGCAAGCCGAACAATACCCCGTGTTACCGAATAATCTGCAGCACATGGAAAAAATAACGTCAAAGCGTACAGCTAATTTTTTTATAGATATTTTTATCATCTATAGGGATTTTTTAAAGCTTCATTATTCGCGTATAATACTCGTAATACTGTAGACCGGTGCAAGAACATAGGGCAGGGAAAAAAAGGGGAAACGGTAACTTTTACAAATAGCTCAGAACGAGTATATATTACCCTTTCAGTTCAAACATTTATATAGATTTCGTAGGTATATTAAACTGGATATTATAAGGAAGCGTTTGCAGCAATATCCTGCCAATTTTTCGCAGTCCATGTAGTGGACAAGCAGTATAAGGGCTAATATACTCCCAATACACTTCCTATGTTACCCTCATTTAATAAAGGCTTTATATAGAGCCGGCAATAATTCTCCTTCTGCTGCTTGTAATCTTCACTATAAATAAACTTCTCTTATATGGATGCACGGTGGAAAAGTATGAAAAGCTGCGATAACCGGTCAGCGTATTTGGGTCGTTTTTCATTGTAATAACATCATTTTAATAAGCTGTTTGTCACCGTATCGTGGATATTTTGGTGGATTTTTTTGTGAATATTTATATAGTCGATGGTTTTTTTTTTTGTTGATTTTATTATTACGGTATTTTTTCTTTTTATATGTTGACATTTACTTGCGGTAAGTGTTCTTTTTGAATTTATCTGACTATTGCAAATTTGCAAATTATTGGTCAATTTGCACCTCTCCTCCTCTGAAAATTTGTTGTAGATTTTGGAAGAAAATTTTTTTTTATCGGTTATTGTTTGGAGATTTTATGACAATTTAAAATACGAGTGATCAGCGAACTTGAGCATTTTGGTAAGATGGTCAGTGGGTAAATAAAATACAGAGCATTTAAACAATCATATTTCATTTTTTTTTTTTTTTTTCTATTAATAAAGTAATATTATTAATTACATAGGTTTGTATAAAATGGTATTATAATTTTTTCAACATGCTCCATTTGTAAGGAATCTAAATAGAGAAGACCTATACTAAATCAAGAAAGTGAATCGAAAATCAAGTTTATTTCTCGAAAATCGATCATGCTAATGTTTGAACAATAGCTTAAAAAAACTAATTGTGAGAAATTTTTGTAATCTTCCATTATTTTGAGGATGGACTTCAAAATTTCAGATTTTTTTGACAGTTTTTTTGTAGCAGAATTTCCAAGCTTCCAAGAGAATTTTCAAGATCACTTCGTGATTAATTTTCAAAATCGAATTTTGCCTGTAAATTAAAATTTATCGATGGATCTTCACCATATTGGACAATTTCAAAACTTTTTTAAAAATAATATTTTTAGTTCATTTGATGAGTTATATAGGGTTTAGTGTTCCAGTGTTATCCATGAAAAAAAAAATCTGTAAATGTCAAGAGGCCTTAAATTTTTATTGAAGAAAATAACCAAAATGAAAAAATTAAAGCATTTCAAAAATATGAAAAAAACAAAATGAAATAAAAACTAAAAGTTGTTCCAAAAAATATGTAATATAAAATAAAAATTTTCAAAAATGAAGAAACTTTTAATATTCATTTTATTTTTTCAAATTCATAAATTGAATTTAATACCTAGCTTCAAAAATAAAATACATTCATAAAATAACATGTAAAAATTAAAACAAAAAAAAAATTATGACAAATAATCAGTATTCACGAAAAATATTTCATGGAATCATGAAATGAATCTGTTTGTCTTTCGCCAGTTTATGACACCAAGTCAATAAGCGATTCTACATGCATAAATAATAAATAAATAAAACAATTAATTTTTTTGGAAAGTCTTGAAGTGAAATATAAAAAAATAATAAATTCTGCCAAGTATTTCTTGAGAAATAAGACATTCAGATTGACTCCTTGAATAATCATTTTTGTCAATTATTATCGTATCTGAACAGGAAAAATGGACTTGAGCATTAATAAATTTCTATGTTTTTATTTTTTATATTTTTATGAATGTTTCTAATTTAATTTCTTCGATCATTATAATACTAATTATTTAGAATTCTTCTATTGCCATAGATTAACCATACCCAGATAACCCAGCGGCCACCTCTCTAAAAAAATTTATCACTTACAATCTTGTGGAAAAGGTGCCAAAAATAAGTTGATTATGAAGCTGGTTGAGAGATAGCGCTCCAATATGTTTTTCCTCACCCCGCAGCGATTCAACTATGGGGGTGAGTGGGTAACAGGAGGGTAGCGAATGCGTCAATATTCCCTCTCCTTTTGCGCATTAATATTATCAGATATAAAATGGTTAACGCTATCTATATTTAAAGTGTAAACTACTTTGGCTCAGTGTTTTTAATTTCTCACAAATGATTAATTCTAATTTAGCGGTGAGTCAGCTAGGTGTGTTTAATCTATAATAATACTTTTAGGCATCTTATATAATGAAAGGATTTCTATCAGTATAAAACTTTCAGACAGTTGCTCAGAATTTCACAATGTATCAATTTTGATGAATTTTTTAAAAGTATTCATTCAGCGGGCAGATATGTTGGGAAGGGGTGAACAAAATAGAAGAAAAAAGAATGAAAAATGAAAATTTGAAGGGGAAGAACTCCAGCTAGCTTTTTAATATTTAATTATTCATATTAATTTATTGCTGTTTCAAAAAATGTGTCATACTAGGCTTTCTTTTTTCAAATTAAGATTACATTTTGTTTACAATAAAGTTTTTTTTTTTATCAGATCATTTCTACTGGTGTGTTTTATTTCCTGAGATACTTACGCAAGTGCGACCTTCACATTTTTTCAGCAGATTTTGACTTTTTGGAACCTAATAGTTGATAATTTCATTTAAATGGTCGATGTCGTCATTTATTTTTGTTTCTTCTGTTTGTTAGGATCAGTTAAGATGCTTCAATGGGCTCAAATTTTTGGTAGAAAGATACCTAATAAGTATTTGAAATTACAGAATGGACTAATAGAGGCTTATATGCTTTCATGTGAGTAATTATGGATGATTTTGGTATAATCGATTCTTATACACCATTTTTTCTAGGGTTTTTGAAGATTAAAAAAATTATTCAACCTTCTTGCTCATTTATAAAGGTTGTTACAAGTTTGTTATGTACCTATTTCACATTGCAGCAAACTGAATATACGAACCTTAAGTAATCTCTTCTACAAAGTATTAGATTTGCTTTTGTAAATAGTGTTGAACCAACTTCGCCTAATCTACAGTCGCAGCATCCGCATTTTAAACAGTCCTCGTGCCAATACATGTCTAGAGCTTTTAATAAATATCTAGAAAAAATATGAATTTATTTTCGCTTGTGAAACATCTTCTACTACAAATTAATTACAATATAATCGCGTCGGTTACCTTTCTGTGATTTGTTTGCCACAGCCTGCGCATTCTTGAGGAGACGAATTATTATTCGCCGCGCTCTTGGGTAATTGAGATTTATCCATTGTCATTCTGGAATCTAAAACATTAAAACGATACGATGCTTATTTGGCGTGATGGTCGTAAAAATACGAATGAAAATACACATAAAAGCGTCGTCAAATCGAACGTATATCGAGAAGCGAGCCGTGTTAGAGCCATCTGGATCAACTCCTGTGTGCTCACACGAGCGCGGAAAAAGCTCCCTGATATGGCAGATAGGTAAACGGCGCGCGTCCGCCGCGAACGTGTACGTCAGTTGTTTATTCTATTTTAAAGATAAAGTCGAACGATTTATACGAAAATAATGTTTAAATATTCGTCATAATGGATATCCCTCGGCATTACAAAGATCACATTAGTATTCCAAGCCACAACTTTCCATATTGTAATACAATTTTATGGCGCGCATCTCCCTCTCGAGCTTCCGTACGTCGGCTCCATAAACTGATACATTTGGTTTCAAGTGTAACATGTTTAACATAAATCCGAACTTTGGAAAAATATCATTTTTCCATTGGTATCGGCTCGAAGTAGTTGGGAGTTATATAATGCCGAATGCTTGTAATGTTTTTTACGATTATTAAAACGAACGTTTTGTTTCATATATTGAAAGTTTATAACTTGGGAAATAGTAATAGTAACGGGCGATAAACATAAAAGCGAAAAACGTAACTGTTAGTTATTACGATTGTCGTATCATTTCATCGGAAAAATTTTTTTATTGCCTTTTGTTAAAGTACTTTTTAATAATATAATTTCGGGTAATTACATTTTATCGGAAGGGGTGAATTATACGAAGGGAAGAAGAAAAGCGCGGTGCGATAAACTATTGGATTCTGATTTTCAACGTATTCGTCTTATTAGTATTGCGTCAAGTTTGTGTGTATAGCCTGTAATTATTTGCACGCGTAAACCAGATAACATTTGTTAAAAACCGCAGCTTAAATTCCAAATAACTTTGACATGGTTACGCGGTTTTACATGATGGGAATTACACGCCGACATACCTGCCGGTGAAATCGAGACATAAGGGAAATTCCTGCTTTGTTGTCTCACAACAAAACGTTTCCAGATTACGGTGGACAGTTCCTCAACTATTCGCTTATTCAATTATATTCGCTAGCGTTTATTCGAAATGTATTGCGGGAAGTTTTTGAAATTCCAGCTAGAAAGCTTTGTTGAGTCCAGAAATATAATGAAATTTTTTCATACGATCATCAACTTCTCATGAGTAATTAAATGAAATGTATTGTTTGGGATGTCTTGCGTTTGCATATAATAAGTTGCTCATGCTAGGTTACGTTTATAAATGCTAAGGGAAGAAAGTAACCGAGGGTCTTTGCTAACCGCGTTATTTCAAGAATGACCAGAGCCTCTTATGTCTGCAGTTGACGTATACTCTGGTCAACCGACGTTACCACAAAGATGCCCTCATTTATTCGATGCAATTGTTTTCTCGAAAATGTTAATCCTTCATTTAATGGGTCAAGTGAACTTTATATTTATTTACTCTTAAGTAATTTGTCAATGCGTATTATTTTATAGTCCTTTAACCGATTCATAAACACTTGAATGAATATACTCGAGTTAACATAAAATATTTAAATTGAAGTCTAGGTAAATTTTCATTACAAATGAAGATAATTATTTATTATTCTTTACTAATTTATTTATTTATTTATTTTGCCTTTTCATCAGAGAGAAGAATTGAAATGAAGAGAAAAATAATGGAAGGAAAAATTACCAAGTAAGATAGCTAAAAATGATAAAGTAAAATTCATTTCAATTTTTACCAGAATTAGACAGGGCTGTAATAACGGATCGTGTTACGTTCCGTTCCCATTCCTGTATCCGTTCCAGGGTCATTCCATTACGGTTCCAGCTTTGTAGGTTCCGTTACATTCTGTTCCGTTCCGTTACATTCCATTCTGTTCTTTACTTCTTTTTCAGTTCGAGTTAATAAAGTTATGAGTTTAAGTTTTGTCTTTTTTTTTTTTTTTTTTTTTTTTTTTAATTGATGGTAGACAAACAATCACATTTCAACTTCACATCAAAAAATGCACATTGCACTGGACTTGCTGGGTATTAGGAACAATTTTGCTAGCATTCAAATTTCAAAAAATGAAAACAATGTAAAATAGCGGAACACTAACAAAATTGATCCGTTACGTTCAGTCCTCAAAAATTTCGTTACATTACGTTCCGTTTTGTTCCGTTATTGAAATTAATAAATTGCCCGTTACATTCCGTTATTTTATCACGTTCCATTACCGTTATTACAGCCCTGCAATTAGAGAACATTTAATTTTATGCCTAGGATGATACGTCATACCAAATACCATAGATTCATCAAGTGCAAATATCCCACCGACATGATATGAAAATTTATCATACATGAGAAACTAAAAGCATTTAGCGAAACTAATTTTACACTTTTAATAAAAATAGCGTTTACTTAGCATCTGATTGCATTACTTCACTCAAGGACAGGGGAACAACATTGACACATTCGCTACCCACCTGCTACCCGCTCACCATCGTTGTATCGTTGCAGAGAGAGGAAAAATATGTTGTAGCGCTATCTCTGAACGAGCTCTATAACTAACTTATTTCTAACTCTTTTTTATGAGAGGACATATGATACTTTATAACATTATGAATGAACGATCTGCTGTCCCTTCCTCTATAAAACTACTGCATAACATTGTAGTTCTTTAATGCTTCAAACGAACGAAGATCAACTTATCAAAACGCACTATTTTCATTTCTAATAGAGTTAGTCGAGAATATCTACCATCTCATAGAAAAGTGCAAAGTTATATAGATACCAAGTTATTGCACTCTTAAAAATAAACAGAAAATCTGAGTAAGTTCATTTGCTCACTATACGAGCGCTGCGGTACACTAAACGCGAATCTCAACTCTGATTGGTTGTTTTGAATTCCTCGCGAGATATGGTTGGACTGATCATTAGTTGTATTTCAGCCACGAATCAGAGAGTGTCTCGTGAATCGCCGAGAACCTTGCGATCATTTCTGAACTAATTACATCGCTCTTGCGGGAGTGTAGTAACTTGGTCTTTGAACAATTATTGAGCAATCATGTTAACGTCATACTTGGTACCTACCAATAGGTAAATATACATGTATTTCGATCATTGTTACAGAGATACCATAATAGATGTCATTGCCTGATTGGTAATTCCAGAAGTATTTTGGTACATGTACCCAATAGTGTAACTTTATCGACTGTAATAAATTTTGGTTTTTTAATAATATGTGGTTTTTCTTACATATCTACTTTGGATGTGAACTTCTCACTTCGACTTACCAGTATTTTCCATAGGTAGCTATGCGTTTAAAATGACTGTTAAACGTTCTATAGACTTATCCTTTCAAATCATGTGTCAACACTTGACCAACTTCAAACCCTCTGTTATTTCTTAACGAAATTAAACCACCCTTAGTGTGGAAATTCTAATAACATATTTGGCTAGTATGTAAAGTCTTCCGACAGCGCAGAAAGAAATATAATGGTAATGTCAGCAGGATAGCCCTGTTTGTTTACATTTAGCTTTAGAGATAGCCGCACGATGCACGCCTCCGTTGAGCCATTTAGGGCTTTAACGCGTCCATTACACGTTGATAATGGCCGTAGAAACGGCCTTCTGGTACAATCTGATTCACGGTAACGTGCATAGCATCATCTCACCCTTGCCACCGAACACATATATTATTTCCTTAAGACTAGGCGTATTTCTTGACCACATTCTTAAGTCAAATTTCTCATTTCCATTTGTTTGCTCACGGAGTAATTTATAGGTAACCTTTGGTTTTACGAGTATCGCGGTCGCGTTAATTTTATTCGGTCGCACGGACACATTTTTATGGCCAATTTGTAAGAATACGATAGGAAGGTGGAGAAATTGATTTGATAAATTAGATGTTTGTTACGCTTTTTTTCGGTGAAATAAATGACTTGTGAAAGTATAATAACTCGGAGAAGAAAAAATATGAAATTATCAGTTAATTGGAAGTAGAACGTTGGTTGAACTATAAAATAAAGTCACTAAGAGAGTTTAATACCCTAAAGAATTACCATCCAGAAGCGATATAAAAACATGATAAATATCTGCGACCGCGATTTGTATACGCAACGCTTTTAAATAGCTTTTCTTAATTTCTTTTCGCTCGGGGAACTTGAAACATTAAACAGCGTTGCCGGATTGTATTAAACGTCGAATTTATTTAGATTACTCAACACCTTGGGCTAAATTATAATTTAGTTTAGGAAGAAACTTGAAAAATAACTTTGATGAAAAATTTTATGCTGAACAAATTTTCAAAATTTGAATCAAATTGATACTTGTGTAAAATGTTTCTGAGAAATTTTTTCGAAAATCGAAAATAGATACCTAAAAAAATGTGGAATAATGTTATTGGTATTCTTAACAATATTTAAATTTTTTACATGAGTACCTATTTACTTTTCTCGCATGTGGGGATCAAAGTTTAAAATATGAAATCATTTTTGAAAAATACCAAAACAAAATATTTTGGAGTAAATTGAAATTGGTCTGCTAACCATCAATAGCAATAGTATTAGGTTTACCATAACCGACTCGAATAACAGGCCGAACAAGTGAACTATTGGCAACATCGTAATAAACACAAAGGTGGTGGGCCCATGTGCTTATGTTTACATTTGTATTAATTGTGTTCCCATAAGAAAGAGTCTTTCATGGATGCACGTGGGCCTACCACTCATCAGTTGATATCGGTGTTGCCAACTTGTGTTGTTCGGCCTGTTATTCGAGTCGGTCATGGGTTTACACATACACAGGTTTGTTCGGGCGATTTGCACAACTACACATGCGTAGATTGTGCAGTATTGTGGATGCACAAACTACACAAAAACGTTCGGGCGCTCTTTGTGCTTCTTCTCATGTTATGATATGCTTGTGATAAGGGATTCTACTGAAGAAAGTTTCATTTACAATTTGTTCGAGTAATTCGTGAAAAATGGATGGAATTAAAAAATTTTTGATGTTAACATCTCCAGTAATAAATACATGGAAAAGGAAGTTAGATTTTTTTAATCTGATTGACTGGGAAGATGAAAGTGATAGTGATTGTGAATTAGATGTCGCGGTAGAAACTATTTGTAGAAGATTCATTACTACTCCAAGAACATCGATTACAAATTTCTTTGAAAGTGTTGTTCCTGTGTACACCGATAATGAATTTATAACGGTTTTCCGTATTTCAAGAGATGTTTTTAAGTATTTAGCAAAGGGTTTTGAAAAATCGGAGGTTTATCAACATATTTCTTCGCAACATTTAGTCACCTCCAGTACCAAGTGCATAGCAGTATTTCTTTGGTTTGCCGCTCACGAATGTGTTTCATATCATGATATTAGTAATCAATTCAATATATCACTCAGTACAGTTTCCGCCATTCTTCGTTGTACCATTAGTTACATAAGCAGTTTATCACCAAAAGTAATTGTATGGCCAGATCTATCCGAAATGATATTAGAAGCAGAGTATCATAAGAAGAAAACTGGTATGCTGGTGTTATAGGCAAGTAATTTGGTGAATGTATTTAGACACGAACATTTCACCAAGTATGAGATGAAAATTATTTTCTTTCCACATTCTTAGGAGCTGTAGATGGGATGCATATAACGATTGACCCACCCAAATGTAACAAAGAAGACTACATGGATAGAAAAGGTAATTCCATTTCTTTAAAGTAATGTGAGGAATACTCAGTATAGGTGTATACGTATTATTGCTATCTAACGTCAGATTTACTTACAGGAAATTATACGATAGCGGTGCAAGCTGTATGCAATAGTAGAAACAAATTTCTAAGTGTTGCAATCGGATATCCTGGGAGTGTACACGACGCACGTATATTTAGGGCGTCAAAACTACCTGAATTACTAGCCACAGTTCCGGATGGTAACAAATTTTTATCTTTTCATTTGCAAAACATGAAGTAATTTAGTAATCATCATTTTTTAAATGCTTTTGTAATAGGTTATCGTATACTCGGTGATTTTGCATATCCTTGTTTAACCAGTTACTTGTCCCATACAAAAATAATGGACAGCAAACATCAGCTCAAAAGCACTTTAATAAGAAGCTTAGTGAATCAAGAGTGATAATCGAGCACAGCTTTGGAATACTGAAACAACGCTTTAGACAACTGCGCCACTGCAAATTAAGAGGGAACAAAACCCTGTGTCATTTCATACGTGCTTGTTTCGTTCTTCATAATTTATGTGGAACGACTGATTTGGAAATTTTGGGAATAGATTCATTAATAAAGGATGCCCAACCATCCGGGTGTAGTTTAAATGGTTTGCATGATTCACATATGGTAGGTGATACTATTCCTACTTTACTCAAAAATGGCGATCCTTTACTCCAAGATGGTAAAAAGTGTAGAAATGATATTTGTACTTCGTTACTTGTTCCGAGTGGCCAAGGTATAAAAAGGAAGCCAAAGCCCACATCTGTTGCTAATAAGCATACCTTGGTTTGCAAACGAAGAGGAGAAGAACATTGATGCATTCTCTACTGCCCATTTACTAAGTTGAGTCATTGCAGAATATGTTAGAGCGCTATCTCTGAATGAGCTTCAACTCATTTCTGCTTTCTTTTCAACAAAAGTATGAGTGATAAATTTTTATATTATGTTGATGCGTCATCTATAGCTATAATTGATCTATGGTAATATGTAGTTATATTTAATAATACAAAAACTTAGAATACATTGTCAGTGTAAATTTTTTTTGCATTCGAGAGTTCCAAATCATGATATCTACCTCTTCTGGTAAACAGAATGACTTCATTACTTCACTAAACCTATCCTATATGGAATATCGTTGAACATATAAAAAATTGATGATTCAAATATTATCTGGTCATTGGATAATTGGAGAATAGGCTCCATGGGGCAAAATCATTACTGGAAGCATACCAAGGGCTAACTTTAACGATGGGTAAATAAAAGCCATTATCAAATAGTGTCTTAAAGCCTAAAAGCCAATCGTGCCAAAGTCTAATTTTCAGTATTACCGCAAACATGAATTGAAAACGTGATGAAAAAATGACCTTGTAAGTTTACTTAGTGCTTTGACTTTGTAATGTGGATCGAAAAACGGAGTTGGCAAACTCTTTTATACAGTGTCTTTCATAATAAACACTCACGGAGAAAACTTAAATAACTTCTTTCGAACTGATTTTTGGGCTCCACCGATGGCAGCACTGTATTCCCCACTTCATAGAGTAGTTATGGTAACTGGTCCATGTTGTAATCGGTCATACGTTACGCGTGTAACAACCAATCAGCAAGTTGGAAAGAGTTGTAAATTACCTCGACTTACTCGTAAAATAAAAACACGAATCAGCTGATGATTCAAATCACAAACGAATTTCAGTCGTTCGCTGAAAACTGACCTATATTATTTACAAAGGTGAAATGAAACTACTTACATTTTATCACATTCTAGCCTTTGATTGGTTATTACTCGCATAACATATGACCAATCAGAATACAGACCAGTTACTATAACTACTCTATAGCATTACAATTGAACTAGGGATTTAGCAGTGCTGTAATGTATTCAATCAAGGAATGCGTATTTTTGGTTAAAATATCGAAATTTAAAACATTTTTTATCTTCTTACAGTAAAATATTCCCATTAGTAGCTGTATGAATGGAAGACCCATCATTATTGTTGAAAAAGAAAGTGGTATGAGCGTTATGCGCATGCGCGAATACTACAAGTGTAAGAGAAGGTAAGAGGAGTTGTTTACACAGTTCGTTCATGCTCGTAACTACCTTACCGATACATGTTGGTGATCTCAGACCGTTCGTTTGATATTAGTAGCTCAATCCATATTATATGGTTGAAGATTTAGCGTTGACCTGCAAGACAAGGTCATTAAAATTGGCTTCTAAAGTCGCATGTTTTGAAATTTTGAAATTGATGAGTTTTGCTCTCAGACAATAAAATATAAACTTTGGATGCATAAAGATTTCAATAAATTTAAGGAAAAATTATTTTATTGATTTTTCAAAAAATTGTAAATTTTCAAAATTTGACCTTAATTTGTGAAAGGTAAATATTAATCTATATAGTAAAAATTTTTGAGACCATTACTGGAGTGATTTGATAATTTCAAATTTTTTACTCATTTTCATTCCCCTCGCCCCCCCCCCCAAGAAAAAAACATTAATTGGATACCATTTTTTGAAAAAATACATTAGTTATAATACCTAAAGGTTGACTTGCTACTTCATAATACATACGCATTTCAATTCCGTTGAAGATAACATTATTACAAATAATGATACTGTAATTATTTTTCTCTTTTACGCTTATTAAGCATCAAAGGAGAGTTTGAATTCAGTGGGGTAAATTTGACAACAACGCACGATGAAAATATTTGACATTGCCTCTCATAATACACGGTTGATCTATAGATACATTTTTACCCAGATTGTTGGGTTGAAATGGCAAACCGGGAGAGACGCAGCGACTAGTTAAGGGCGAATATTTAAAAGGGTAAGTTTAGATTACTTTTAATACCGCGGCGTTCGCGTATACCGTTTTCGAATGAAACGGCATGCGTTTGTGTGCGTCTCATTGTATTTTCTGCCGTCGGGACGTAAATCGTCTGGCACCCTTTCACAAGGAGCAATTCGACACCCCGCACTCAATTACGATGTTATCATGCCTTTACCTCTGTAATAGATGGCACTTATTTCCTGTTACCCCGCATCGACGTTCGTAGTTGGATGTTGAGGCAAAAAATATTTTGTACTGTTTCTAGGCGCTGTTCAGGAAATTAGCACTTTAACCCCTCACTAGATTTCTGGTCCGTTTCGAACAAACTTATAAATTTAATCGACCTTAACAGCTTGCGGTTAATCGAATTTCACTTTATCGTGCTAGAATTTTCTCAGCGTCGTATTGAACTTCTCGATGATTTGATCGACGTAATCGTCGGCGTTTGGGTATTTTGAATGATGAAATTTTTTCAAAAAGGAAGTTCTCAAGAAGAATGCTATTTTGAAGGAAAATTACGCGTAAGAATTTTTGATAAATTAAAATGGGATGAGATATAAAAGTAAGACAGATCCCTAATAGGAAATATTGAGCTGTCAGCTATTGTGACATTGTAGAGTATTGAATCTATTTTTCTATCCAAAAATTCCCTTCGGTTTAATATTAGTATTATGTATATACGGCAACAAATCATTCATACACTATTGTATGGAAAATGTTTCAAACGCAGGTAGATGTTAAATCATGAGTAAACGAAAATATCCTTTTGTTTACAGAGTATAAAAGGTGGGTATAGTTTACGTCATTATGTTCGTATTGGGAAAAATATTAAAATGTCTGGGAATTTATTTTAATTGCTGCTGATGTCATTTTAATCCATGAAATTCAGTCTTTAAACGATTCTAAATTGAATTGAACACCCACAATTTTGTCGCCATGTTTACGCACATTCCATTCACGCTAATTAAATAGTTATCGTAACGTTTTAAAAGAGGGAGATTGTTCCCTTTTATCATGTTTTTGTTTTCCTTAATAATGGTATTTCACAAAGTATCTACCTATAGATGGTGTAGAAGCATCAGTGAGATCCTGTGTCTAAATACATCAAACAATATTAATTAAAATATTCCGCTAAGACGTCGCTCACTGTTTTACCTTTTTGGAATACGTTATATTTGAAGTTACCTAATGCGTAGCTATTTCATTTATGTCTTCGTTCGTGTAAGTATACACATGCGTATACTAAGGGGGAATCACTTTGTACGAGAATATAGATAGTATACGCAAAAATGCGAAAAATTTGTTGAGACTTAAATAACCAAGCGTGAAAACCGTTTCTTTGGATTTTCCATGTTGTTATGAGAGAGTGAACATTGTAAACGGATCTCGCATGCTGAGAGCATGACGTTAAGAAAGAAGGAGCTGTGTATTTGTATGGCACGTCTGCTATATACTTGGAACACTTGTTGATAGAACCAAAATTTCCACCGCTCAGGAACTTATATTGGATTGTTTAGTAGTTATCGTTTACTAATTAAGTGAAATGCGATCAAATTAGATGAATAGAAATTTCGTAGTTTATTACTTTTAAAAGAGTTCATAATGGCTCATTTTCTTGTACTTACAAATTATAAATTTTTTGATGAAGAATATTCTCATTTTATTTCATTTTAAATTACGTAATATGGAGCTGGCTCTGCGGTCTGTACCCTTTGGTGAAGGTAATTTTTGAAACAATATCTATAATGTGTATTATACATATAATATCGTCGTTATCTATCTGTTTTTTTGAAGCGAAAAAAATCAATCAGTCATGCTTTATTGCTAAAGCGGGGGAGTTCTCAAAAATACCTGTTCAAATAATTTAAAATCATTGAAAAGCATCTTGTAAATTTAAATTCGAATGTGTTTTAGTTCCTACACAATCGCTCGCGCTACTACTCAGCCAAAAAATACAATCATGTATTTAGCTATAGCAGTTACACCTCCACCTATCTTTCTTCATCAAATCATGTTGGTTATTATAGTAATTTTTTCATTAAAATTCGAGTGATATATTAAATAAAAATTGAATTACAAATAGTCTGAATGTACAGATTTATAGTTTGCCTTCTTACCTTGATATTTTTTCCAAAAATCAAATGGAATATTTTTCCTAAAATTTTTTAATAAAAAGAAAGCTAAGAAATAGTGTTGAAATTTCAGCGACGATTTTGATCTATAGACCTGCATACAGTACGTAACCTATTTTCTTCAATTGCACGTAAACATTAAAATTTTTATTACGCGATAAAAAAAATAAGAAGGAAAGATTGTTTACACCATTCAGCAGTTCGTGAATCTTTTTCTAACTTCTGACGTGTTCGAAGCCAAAGAGACAAAGAAAACGTTTATTCTCGAAATTATAGTTAGATAGGTAGATATACTTCTATACTTCTATCTAACATGTAAGTAACTTCTTTTATAGCTGAGTTTTTAGCTCGTTCTGGAAGAGATGGAAGTATTGATTTATTAATGACTTAAATATGAAAAATGAGGTAGAGACGCGAAGCAGGGACGGAGCCCATTGCATCATTTTGGAAACTTTCTTATTTTTTATCCGATTAGGTGTTACAAAAGTACTTTGATATTATCTCTCGAAGATAATCACTTTGCAACAACAACGACAATCGGATTCTTTGAAATATATGCCAAGTACCTATTAGTGTGACTCGGTATCATACCTATCTTGACGCTGTTTTCGGTGTTCGCGCTTACCACACTATTATCTTTACTTGTTATTATTTATTGCGATAAAAGAAAGTTTAAAACGAACTCGCAATATTTCAGTACGTAATTGGGTCTTAATTAAAATGCTTTCCAGTAACTTTCGTTATCCTGATACTTGTTAACTTCTTTCTCGGCGCGTCGTCCTTTTCTTATACCCAACAATCCGAACCCTTTAAAGCCGTTAATTTAATTAAGTTAAATAAAATTATCTCTTAAGTTTAGACGGAGAGGGAACGAACATTTTAACGGGATGTTTAATGAATATCAAATAATACTTAATTTAACTTTTCCTTAAAACAAAGTAACTAAAGTGGTTGTTTTTGATGGTTTTCGTTTTGTTAAACAAGCACCGTTATGAACGAGAAGTTTAATTATTACTTCTGTCTCTTCTTATCTGCTTTATCTAAAAGCTGTAAAAGTATGCTTTTGAAATTCGTATATACCGAAGTATTTACACTGCAAATTAAAACGATTTTGTAGTGATGGGGTTTTCGAAATTGAATTAAAATTTCATTTTAATGTTGAAGTTCTTTTGATTTGAACTCGCTGTGATGGTGAAAATGAGGCGTGTTTTTTTGACAGCTTTATGCTGGTAAATAATCATAAAATTCACATTTAGTTACGGATTTTGAAGAAATTATTTTCGGAGTTGATTTTTAATTTATTTAGTTTATTTACATTATTTTAAAATATGTAATTTTTTAAATAACAAATTGTAAGTATTGATTATTATTCTATTTTACTTCAATTAGTAATTATCTATATTTACGAAATTTAAAGGTGATTAAATTTTCTCGTGTCTAAGTTTGGAATTTAAATTAGATTGATTCTGGTTGAAAATATCTCATTACAGTATGATTAAAATTTCAGTTGCTGTTGTCCATTTGAGGAGGCGTGTTATGAATTTTTTAAATTTGAAATTTGCAGCCCACATTTTTTTTTCTAAAAAATTATGAAATTTCACAAATTCTTTATTGATGGTCCAAAATTATATTCTGGTCAAAATTAAACTGTTCTAGTCAAAATCGCAGTGTCTGACCTTCGATTACCAAAAAGGAGAGTAACTCAAAATTTCAAAAAAAAAAAAAAAAAAAAAAAAGGCTTACACAGAGTTGAACTGTAAAATTATCCTTAATACTGGCAAAGCACTCAGTACAGCCTACAATAACCATAGATGAAATATACGTTCATCTATGCAACTACCAAATATTTATATCATTTTCGCGTGTAGGAACTGCGCTATGCATGAGTATATAAGCAGTAGTCATGGCCGTCGAGAGCTAGAGTTGACCCCTAGGCAAAAATAATTTTTCGGTTCAGCTCCTCTTCGCAATTTTTATTTTTTTATTTATTTAGATTTCATAAAAATTTGTAAAAAAAAAAGATGAAAATCAACAAAATATCCATTTAGAATAAAATATTGATAAGTTTTTAAGCTTAAAATTTGGATTGGTGGGCTCTTGTAGGTGCCCAGGCCTAGAGGCAATCTTCTCCCCCCTCCTCCCACCAAGCAATCATACAATTGCGTGAGATTACATATGTAGCATTCACTAGGTACGTACATTACCATTGAACTTTGCTCAAGTATAAATCCCGCGAAACATTTTTGTGCGAGTGTATTTGTCTATATTTGGTAGTAATGGAATAAAAGTATTGTTTTTTGTGATAAAATTTATTATATTTTTTAGCTGAATTTCCAACTTGAAACGACAGCCATTACAGCATACCTGATTGTGGGAGGCGGGGAAGGGGAGGGGTCTTTAAATTTTTGCGTTTCAGGCCATTTCTAATCATCTAGCAAATGCCCAACTTTTTGGTATATATTTCTCCCCAGGTAGCGCCGGCAGGTATTTATGAAATTTGCTCAAAACTTGATAAGAAACTCTTCTTAAAAATATAAAAAAGTTGTTTTTTTATTATTTCGATTCACCTCAAAATGGCGGATCACTCACATTTTGAGGCAGGCTGGAGAAGGGGCAAAATGTTGAAAATTTTCATTCTTTATTTCATATGAAGAAATGACTCACGGACACGAACATATCAAAATTTCAGCTTTCTAAGTGCATTTGGAATTCAGTTAAAACAAAAAACGACTTTTTGAAGAAGTTTTAAGTCATGAAATTTCTTGAATTTTCCTTATTCTTCACCAAATCAATGTAGAAAGTCTAAACTTTCCATGAAAAATTGGTTGGAGATAATTGTATGACTCCTTGGTTTTTCAAGATGGAGAATGATGAAAATTCAAGGAAAGCTTGAGAAGTCTTAAGTGGCTAAAATTTGATAAATATATGATCATTGGAGACGAGATATTATACTATATTCCCAATTCACCTTCGTACGTGGTGTTGGAGAGGAGAAGGAGTGCTTGACCTCAAAATGTGATAAGGGTACCCATAGATCGAAAATTTTTTATTGTGGTGTCATATGACAAAAATCAGCCCAAGTGGCTAACCTATTCTGATTTTAGCTTCTCAAGTGCATTTGTAGAGGGGTTGGAGCAAACATAACTGCTTTTGGAGGAGAAATTGATGCAGGAAATTTGATGCATCTTCCACATCTCCCTACCAAATCGACTTAGAAAGATCACTTAATGATCAAAGTATGACCTCTTAAATTTGGGTCACAATAGATCCAAAATAGCGAATCGTTAAAATCTGAGGATAATTTGAGGAGCCTCAAGTAGTAATAATTTAAAAAATATGTTTCATATTAATATTATGCAGCATGGTTGCTTACATTTTTTCATTTATGCTGTCATCATTTCTTTTCCCGCACCACTATCTGGTACAACGTTTTTGTTGAATTCTACGAGTGCAATCTCATGACGTACTACCGAATGTAAAAAAAACTATTAAATGTTTCATCTCCCACCAAGGACAGGGAGAGCAAAAATTGGTCCTGGAGCGAGAATAATTTTTGAGCCTCTTTTTATTTTCATTTTTTCATCTTTTAAATTCATCGAAAATTTGGAAAAAAAATTGATAAAAAAAGTCCCATTGAACAGAAGATTTTTCCAAAACCAGTAATGTCATCAACGGTTTTATTAGGAACTAGAACCCGTGGGCAATCTGCCGCCTACGCTCTTCCCTCTCTCTTGCACTGCTTCTCATCCACAAAATAGAAGCTAAAACTCCGCATATAACAAACTATAACCCAATACTTAGTTTCCTACAAGTTATCTTTTCTCAGTGAAATTCAACAGCTTGACCAGATTTCCACAAAAATGTTTTGAGTATTTGTTATGTCATCGAAATAAATCATTTGCGGAGTCTTATAGTTGCAACTTTTGTTCAACCTAGTATAGGGCATTTTTTGAATTTTTAAATTCTCATTCTTCAAGTACTCGTAAGTGGTCCAGTACTGAGATTTTGACTTTGTATCATTGATAATCGAGCTATATAATTATACCTACTTTAAAATTTAAAATTTGAAGAATTCAAAGGAGGTCCTTTGTTACATTTTTCACGTCATTGTGGATGTCACGATGAGTTGACATGATAAGATTAGCAAGATAAAACGTATATTAAATGTTCACGAGCTAATACCAAAATTAATGGAGCGTCGAATGAAAGTGAATCGTAATGCTGTATAAAACATTTGTTGTCGGTTTTATTCGTCGTTGAAGAGTAACAGCACGTGACCCCTTTGAAAGTGCGCGAACGACGTTTGATTTTGATGTTTAGATGACAAAGGCTTATGGTTAGGTTTGAATTGAAAATAAAGATGTGTTAGTGACGAAGTTTATGGTAGGTACTTATTTGTATACGAGAATAAACTTGATTGGTGACTCTGGAGGTGGCGAATGTGTGGGAAAATGGATATCAAATTTTACAGGATTGATTTATTTATGCTCATAAATTATCATTATAAGAGCTTATTCAAACTAAGTGGGGTAGCTGAGTATGAGTGTTATTCGAGCATCGAATGGTTTTGCGGCTTGACGAACATTTTTTCGCGGTACTCATTAGTAGCCCTAAGCCTGTTTTGGTAAATACGTAAATGAATACTCGGCCGACTGATTAATTAGGCGGCGAACGAGAGTTAAATTTCGTCGAGAATGTCGGCGACGGAATTACGCGCGATTGGCGGGATTTAATGAAACGTAAATTTACCTGTATAGTTTTTACAGAATACGAGACGCGGCGGAATATACATCGGAGTGGCGAGATTAACTTGTTCAACATTCGCTTGACAATTAACACGAACGATTAAGTCAAGCAACGTAAGGGAGCTAGGTTGACATTATAGTCTGGCAAAACGGAAACGTTCGGCGGAAATCCGATAAAGTCCAGATTAATGACGTAATTAACGAATACCGTATTTAAATCGAATACACGCTGCCAGTAGCGAATAACTAATCGTGTTAGGTCGGTATTTGTGTGTTTTACTAAATCCGAGGACGATTTATTTGCGAATACACGGACGTCGTGCCGCGGGGACTGGGCTGCGTAGCGTTCTATGTGCAAAAACTGCTGTCCCTTATGATTAGAGAGATATTCGCTTTACGTAATGAACTATAGCCCGAACGCTATAAATCAAAACGAATCCGCAGTTCCATTGAACTGGCGTTATGTAACCGTCATTAACGCTTTATGTAACCGAGATAAAGGACCGCAACCGGCGAGAAGTTTTTCTCGCGTCGTTATAGCTTTTAGCACGTGACTAGACCTTCGCAATGAGATAATGCCGATTGTATTGATAGATCGCCGATTACAATCGTCGCTCTAACGGGTAAACTTTCGTGGCTATACGGGTCAGCGCGTTTCGCAAGTTTTGCCAGAATAAGTTTTGTCAAAAAAAAAAAAGGAATTCTGATAGGAGATTTTTTAATAGCCCTATTGACGGTAATTTAAATAAGGAAAATTTTACCCATTAGCTTGGTACCAAAGAATCGACATAATGATCGTAAAATTTAATTTCTTTAACGTTTGAAAAAAGTTTTTGTGAATTTCGTTAGTATAGGGTGATCCCAACACTCCGCTGGAATGGGTCCCATCAGTGGAAAAAATGATATCGCGAAAAGTGGCGCGGTATCGTATCATTTAATTATTAGTTCAAGCGAAAGATACAAAAACGAGGATGTTTTAACATGCGAAGCACGACGACGACGCCGTGAAAGGGGCTAGAAAAAAAATGTATAAAATATCCTCATTTCTGAGCAATTAATTTCGTTCAACTTTCAAGACCAAAAGCATTCGAATATTTTTTGTTAGATCTGCGGACGGCGATGTCATACGACAAAAAATGCCACCGACGAGATAATTCTTGGTATAAAATCGTGCTTGTCCACGCGTGAAAGGAATTATCCGTTCGGTTGTTTTTTTAAAGGCTAGTCGCGCTTATTTCGAAACGGACGCGTAACGTAATTAAGCATGTAGAATGCGAAACGCGACCGAAATGGGCTTAGATGACATTCATCCTTCGTTGGTCGAGCGTTCCTGAAATGTTGGCGGCGAAAAAAAAGCTCGCATTAAAAGCTTCAATTATAAAAAGTAAACAGAGGTCATTTGGACGGCGTGCTCGGAATAATATTACGCAAATATTCAGGCCGCTGTTTGTTCGTGATTTATTTCCCCGAAATAAACGATGATGTAGGATTCGTCTCGAATGATATTCAATTTAATAAGTTTATAAGTGTGAAATGATTTTTTTGGCGATTATTCGGACAAGAATTCGTTCAAGCTTGTGACAGTCGGTAGCTGTGATTGGGCCCAGGAGTAAATTAATGTGAATACTTTGGTAAAAATTTTTAAAAAGTTGATATCGAAACGGGAGTGAAGAAACTGTAATTACTTGAATTAGCCTGAAATACAACAAACTCACTCACTACAATCTTTTCATTGGTGTTCGTGAAACTCCACCCACTATTTTTTGCAAAATAGCTCCCTTGACAGTGCATCATATCCTTCACCAATGCCCCTCGTCAATCCCTCAATATAGGCA
>VFXL01000344.1:0-80001 GCA_009761765.1 Phenacoccus solenopsis | reverse complement strand
ATTTGAAGAAAACACTTTTTTTATAGCAAACGGCCTTTTTGAAATGACAAAACGAGATTAAGGTAACAGTGAAATCAAAAAATGAGGTTAAGAAAAAAATCTTGTTCAAAGCAAAAAAGTACATAAAATTTTTCATTTCATTTTCCACCAAAAATGAAGAAAAAATTTCAAAAAAATCTCGAAAAATTATCTTACGAACATACATGTACCACGTATAATCTGTGAAAATTTCAAAAATTTTCTCTCGTTCTTACTGGAAATATCGCGAATTGAATTTTTAGCATATAATGCGCGATAATTCTGGAAGGGGTGGGGGTAGAGGGTCAAAAATTTAGGTGGAATGTTTTTAGGCCCCAAGTAACATTTGGAATTACTTTTGACCAAATTTGCGTCAAGGGCTGATTTTACTTACTTAATGGGGAGGCTCTTTAGCGCAATTTTGAATGTTGGTAGCTATAATTTTTTTGTGAAAACCTCTTTCCAAAGAGAATGTCTTAAGCATTACGTAACCTTAGAATCCAATAATTATAGTGATGCATTATACCTAGAGCTGTTACCTAGAAAGTTTCTTTCTTTTAGAAAGAATGTAAATAAGGTCCGCTTTTAAGGCTTACCTACTTAGGAATCTTATAGCCGAAAAATGGTAGTTTATGATGCCTCAATAAAAATGTATTCTCATTTCTCATAGAAACCCTTGGGCTTAGTGGGTAAGAGATCGTTCAAGGTGAAACTTGAAAACATCGTTGGAAGCAGCGTTCGAAAATTATTATTTTATAAAGAACCTAAAATCTTAAATGATCGAGAATGACTTACCAAATTGTGTAAGCAGAATTATTATGATCATCGACTAATTTTGAGGAAATAAGTCTGGTTTGTTCATTTCAGAAAATTTTGGAAACACTTTTTTTACGTGTCGTGTGGCGCCATTGAGGCCAAAAGGATGAGAATAAGTAGAGAGCTACATTTTGAAAGTAGACCTGTCTGTTTGAGGAAAGTTATAAGGGACAGTAAGCTGTCAGGATCATTATTGAGTTCATTCTTCCACGTTCTCGTAAGTTTTTTATGGTTGAAAGCGCTATTTTGAGTGATAGGTAAAGAGGTAAAATTTACATAGAAGTTTTTGTTTTTGATGATTTAGTAAGTATTCGAAAAAGCGCTTTTAATGTTCAAATAATAAGTCATTCAAAAACATTTCAATGAATAGGAATTGTCAGTCAATCCCGCATCTGTATTCAGTGGATAGTGATTCTATGTTGTAGCATCTAGTTTGATATTAAGCATGACCGACTCGAATAACAGGCCGAACAAGTGAACTATTGGCAACATCGTAATAAACACAAAGGTGGCGGGCCCATGTGCGTATGTTTACATTTGTATTAATTGTGTTTCCATAAGAAAGAGTCTTTCATGGATGCAAGTGGGCCTACCATACATCAGCTGATATCGGTGTTGCCAACTTGTGTTGTTCGGCCTGTTATTTGAGTCGGTCATGTATTAAGGGCCTATTCTACATACACGATTGCATACTGGTTTGCATGCCAAATGGCCATTTTCGTACATCTTTGATCTCAAATACTACTTATCTGTTTCATTTGAAATTTGAAATATACACCTATAATAAGAATTTAAGAAACTTCACAGAAGGTTTTCTTGATTAAGTGATTATTTGTCGAGAAAAACGCAAAAATAAATTGCCTTTTGAGGAGGCCATATTTCAGAGCTTATAACTTTCTTATAAATTGAAATTTGAATTTTTCGTTCTGAACAAATTAAAGAGGAGTATCTTATCTTCTTTATTTTCAAATTTCAAAACTTTTCATAAGAAACTCACGAAGAATTTTAGTATCAAAAATGCCACTTTTTTAGCGTTATCAATTTTGGTTCCCATATAGATAACATACAGTGTCTGCGAAGTTTAGTTATACTATAAAAAAGAACCGTGTATGTGAAATATACCCTTAAGATGCTTTGTTGGTGTTGATTTCATATGGAGTTGAAATTTTACAACTTTACTGTTAAGTCAATTAATTAATATTTCATCTCAACACTGGTTGGCATTTTCATTCGTACTTCGTGTGCTTTCTCATGGAGAAATTCTCAAGCCTTTGGATGCATATGCTGAATGCCTCTTATTTTTCGTAATGTGGAGTTAAATGTGAGCTTATTGTCATGGTTATTCAACTGTAAATTTTCTGAAACCGCTTCATTTAAGCTCAAACCGCAACTAAATTCTCAGTTTGTATTATACTTACGAAAGTTGACATTTCTGAATCAATTAAAATAATATTTTCAGTGTATATATGTTTTTTTTTTTTAAAGAACCTCAAATAGCTGATATTTGATGAAATATTTACTACATATCTTGGGTTCAACCTCTTAGGTCGTTTTAGATGGGATAGTTGTAGGTTTTCAGGCTTTGTACTCGATGTAGGCGTAAAGAGATGAATAACATTGTATGCAAATGTAAGCAAGCCCCCATTAAAAAGTCATCTTTATTAATGGGGCATTGCTGCTTACGTTGTTTTTTACGTGTTTTTCCCGCATGAAAAAGTTATTCAAAATATCCAAACTGTAGAAAATGAAACCTCAAAATAAATGTTGGTCAAACTTTTTTCAGGTACCGCAATACCAGTATCCCCACCCAAAAATGTGAAAAAAGGTGTCTGAAATATCGCCCTTTCCGATACGTTGAGAAGGAAATAATACTCAGTGCATAAAAATTATGGTTTTTTGCGGAAAAGTATGAAAAGGATGAATTTTGATAACTGCTGTGAAAAAGGGTGTATTGGAAAATTCGGCGACAAGAATCATTTTCCTTTTCGTAAAAGTTACAAATAATCATAAAAATGTTTGAAAAAAGGTGCTGCCAATGGTTTTTGTACGAATAAGCGGATATGTTTTTTTTATCGTGATTCCAAATACGTACGGCTGACGCGTGAGCATCGACGTGTATAAATTTTTTTGTAGTAACTGCGAAACAAATTTCGCGCTAAATGTTTGGAACGTAGCACAGCTTGAGATAGGGTTTTTAATAGCGCACAGCGAGGGAAATTTTTTATCATTTTTATTTTCGACGCTCCTACCGAAACGAGAATGCGCTATATAGAAGAGCATCATAAACGAAGATAAGACGAGATGGTTGCCTATGTTGTTTGTGGTTGATTGATTTGCAGGAATTTTGGGCTCGATTAAATTGAGATAACAAAAATGTTTCTTCACCACTCTTCTCTTTTGGCTGGGTAGTGTTCACAAAACGAATAAATGATTACACCTCGCATAATATGTGCAATTGTGCATAGTAATGGAGAATTTTCTCGTTAGTTTTCGCTTCAAAAAGACCGCTTTGTTTATTCCAGATCATCGTAAATGTTATTCTAACGAATTCCAGTGTAATAACGGAGAATGCACGAGACCGGGATACCTATGCGATGGCATAAAAGATTGTAAAGATGGTTCGGACGAATTACAAGAAAGGTGTACTGAAGGTATTTCGAACGTGGTTATTTTCAGGGCCTCTTAATGGAGCATGAAAGGGGGTATTGAGTGGATTTTTTTTTTGTAGAAAACTTTGTCGAGTGCGGTGACGGTTCGCTACAACATAAATATTTTTGGTGCAACGGCTGGCCCGAGTGCACCGATAATCATGCCGACGAGTTGAACTGTAAGTAAAGAATGTGGATTTTCTTTATAGTGTGGTAATTTTTCATTATAAGTTCAACTGTAACGGACGCACGGCGAGTGTTAGCTATTAAGCGGCGAGTGTCATTGGCAGCATTACGAGCGAAGAAGTTTTAATCGGTTGGCTTTTTCGAGTTCTTTATAATAGCTGGTCGAAAAGTAATCACATTAAATGTGTGTACCCATAGGCGGAAATTGCTCCGGAGATGATAAATTTCAGTGTTCGAATGGCAAATGTATCAAACAGGCGGAACTTTGTGATGCGCATTGCGACTGTCTCGATCAAAACGTCACGGAGAACGGGGCGAATTCGACGTGCGAAGACGAGCAAGATTGCGACGAATATTACAGCGTCGAAAACGGTACGTTACTTAAGCGAATTGCGTTTAGAAACGTGATTTTTAAGTGTATAAAAACCTAGTCGATTTCATTTAAAGAAGTAAATGCGCGTGCGGTGGTATTGTATTGTGGTGTCGATGCAAGAATTTTGATGCATTAATAATAAAAGCATTCCATTAGAGTACGTGATACTCAGAAATGATAGGCTTTGAGGTATACGGGCATCGATTTTTCGTTACTTTTTATACGTGTAGTATTCTGGTTAAGACCACGAAACCACGTAGCGAATACTGAAACAATTAGCGTATGATTAAATCCATGAAGAGTTTAAGATGAAGGCTTATTCGTATTCAAACGAGAAAATATGTGGATTGAGGGTAAAATCTCCAACATGGAATGTCATTTGAAATATTAATTTTCTATTAATATAAGCGGCTATCTGCTGCGAAATTTTAATCGTACAATTGTGGAGCCAAAAGGTATGGAGTAGATGTGTGCATTATACTTGCTTTCGTTTTCATACACCTGATCACCTGTTGACATACCTCACATAAGTATGTTTTTGTTTTCACATATTTTATCGGGAACATAGTCAAACTATATTTTATGAAACGAATTTTTAAGCTTTGAGATGTGAGCCTTTTTTTTATAGCCTAATTGACTCGTTATATTAATGATAATGAAAAATTAATTTGAAGAAAAAAAAAATTGGAAAGTATAATAACTTGTTAGTCTATAATATGAAAAAATAGTAGGATGCCGAGATCTGCATAATAATGATCTGAGTTCAGGTAAGCCAAATAAATTACTTTATATTCTTGCATAAAAACTCTTGATAATAATAACATGACACTTCCACTTTCCCGATTTTTTATACGATGAAATTTTACATTTTCATTATTCGATTTAAACCCATTTTCATCGTCTGCGATATAAACATAAACGTGAACGTGAAAGAAAAACACCTCATTAAGATAAGATATCTACGCCACGATTACATTACCGAGCTTTTTTTGATCTTTTAAACCGTATTATAGCTGGTATTTACGGCGCATAAAGCTGCTATTTATTTAACACCGTGATAAGTTGGAGCCATGTTGTAGCTGGTAATTCGCGTTTCTCACTTCATCTTCGATGTCGTCTTGATACGAGGACTTAGCAAATTTCATAATGTTATGTTATACAGGCGTGAAAGTATGCAGAATCGGAATTTCGTTGAATTGTTTCACGCATATAGGGAAAAAAGATATATACCGTTGTATTAGAGGCGAATTCATATGCGATGGAGTTGAAGACTGTTTGTCTCTCGGAGCACCCGATGAGTATGGTTGTAGTACGTAATTTATCAATTTTTAGAATTTTAGATTTTTCAACTTTACTCGTAGGTTGCCAAACATTTTGCTTTTCAGATGCTTTTTAATCGAAAAAATCGAAAGTTTTTGATAAGTTTTCAATTTAGAACTTTTCGCATCCAAGTTTACGTCGGTGTTGATTATGACAAGTTATCTGACCCGAATAAATTACTTATAAATATTTAAATATTTTGGTTTCACTTTTATAGATATCACTGATGCCAAAGAAACTCCGTCCGATGGGTTTTTCTGCCGAGATGGTAGATATTTGCCGAAATATGTGAGGTGTAATTATAGAATCGACTGTTTATCCGGAGAAGATGAGGAAAATTGTACGCTTGAAGGTAATAAACGATTTCAGATGTATAAAGGTCATGAATTTTTGAATATAATATGCATAGTTATATAATTATTTTTACGTCTTACTGCTAGAAACATATAGATAGGTAGTAGTCTAGTAGGTACATCATGAACGAATAATTATAAATGATTATACGTGTATTTGTAGAATACCGTAAATGTGGAAGAGGCGAGGAGCCTATATGTCAGAATAGCCAGTGCTTGAAAAAGAGCGATAAATGTGATAATGTGTTCGATTGTTTCGATAGAAGTGATGAAATGGGATGCTGTGAGTAATGCGATTTCTTTATTATGATGCAATTTTTTAAATTTAAAAATTTTCGATGAAAAATGATTGCCTGTTTAGATGAGTTACCTTGTCCAGTTGGCTGGCGGCGATGTCTTGAAGGCGGTCAGTGTATTGAAGAGAAATATTGGTGCGATTATTTCAAAGATTGTATAGATGAATCCGATGAAATTGATTGTGGTAAGCAGAACTATTTTATTTCTTACTTGTTTTATGACTTTTTTTTTTTTTTACGTGTAGTGTACAAACAAAAAGGCCAGAGGCACGGAAAAGAAAGATTCATTATTCTGTTGAATTTTTAACTTGCAAAATTACCATTATTAGTGAAAATGACAAGATCATTAATTAATATACTCTATAATTTATTACCATTTATGCGTGAAATAACTAGAAAAATAATGTAAGCTGCCATATCGCATTAAAAGAACAGATTTTTCAATTGGTGTACGTTAAGGTTCGTAGATATTACTGTTAATTCCTTCACCTTGCCCCGCACCCTTCTCCCCTTCCCCATTCTATGTAGTAATAATCATGCAAGTTCTTAATCATTAAAGTTCGGCTATTCAATACATCTCAAGCTTTCTCCGAATTTTGTTTCATGCCCGATTTTGAATCCATTTTCATCTTATTTTGAGAGGTCATATTATTATGATGTGTGAATGATTTTACAACAGAATTTGAGCTTTTTAGATGCATTTGGTGAAAATATATGGTAGGAATCTAAATCATGATTTTATCCCTTTCGAATCCAATAGCGTTAAAATTCTCTCAAGCTTTTCCTTGAACGCTGATCGTTGACCTTTTTATATTTTGATATTTTTTTCTTACTTCATCGTTTGATATATCATTTTATTGGGATCCTTCAGCGAAAGAGTCGGTACCTGGTGGTAAAACGCTGAACTACTGAAAACGGGGATTTCAATAATTTGATAAAGCATCATTTTTGGCAATGAATTAATAATTGTGGTATTGAATTGAGTTATTTTGAATAGAATTAATTGTTTTTTGTTCAATGGTAAAGATAAATTGAATTCCAGTGCTATTGTTGCGAAATAAAGATTATTTTTCATGCACTTACCAATGATTAGCGATACAATTATCGTGAATATCATAAATACCATGCGAAAGAATCTCATTTATAAACCAAAATGATATAAGTATCAAATTGGCCAAACCCAACTCATTCATTCCATTTATTCGATTTATTTTCAAATAATTTAAACATTTCACTGTGTGAGTCTGCAACTGGCGGCAAAAATTCCCCGTTTTCAGAACTGATAAGACCATTAAATGTAAACACGACACTAGCGCGCCACTGCTCGGAAGGGTCCAAATAAGCTTCCATATATTATTTTATTCCACCTCTCTTCATTGGGAAACTTAGAACTCCTTCCCATGCCCACCCTAACATTATCAGATGATCTGAGAAGTTGGATTTAAAATAAGGTATGAGGGATTTGAAGCAGAGCTGCAAAACCGGAAAAATATTGGTTCTGGTTCCAGTTCTGATTCCGGTTCCCAGATATTGGTTCTGGTTCCGGTTCTTATTGGTTCCAAAAAAAAAACATGTGTGACCTATCAAAGTACTCATTTACCAAACGTAATCATGGCGAAGTATCGAAACCAAAATTTGAAAAATAGTATTATTGAAAAACGGTCATGAAATGAGATAATGATTGTTTAAATTCATAAATTGTAATTAAAATTAATACTGCTGTAAACAATTCTACTACTAGTATTGAATTTCAAAGTAAATTCTTCAGTGTTTAATATTTCATATTACTTAGATAAAAATACTGCACTCTCAGAAATTAGTAAACAGTAAATATGAGGAAAAGGTAACTTGAATGCGACAAAAATGTTTTATATGTTTCAGACTAATGAAGTAATGAATAAGTTAACACACAGATTTTGACGATCTGTTTCATGTATCATTTATTTTAACACAAAGTCCAATGAAATTAGCTCGCTGGCTTGTTGTAATAAATATTGTTAAACTCTTCTAGAACCAAATCAAAACCACTTCATTTTCATAATGGTTCCGATTTGGTTCCGGTTCTGCTGTGAAAAATTTTGGTTCTGGTTTCGGTTCTGGCTTTAGTACCAGTTTTAAGATATTGGTTCCGGTTCTGGTTCTAAAATTATATCGGTTTTTGGTTTCGGTTCTGTTCCGGTTCTAATTGGTTTTGCTGCCCTGATTTGAAGCTCCTAAACCTTCTTTCAGATTTTAACGATACTTCATTTTAGATACATTTTTACCTATTAAAGTGTTCATATTGTGATCTTCAGCTAACTCTATATACAAAGTTTGAGCTCTTTAAGGGAAATCTGGTAAAGAGATAAATATCCAAGATTTAAATAAAAAATTCACGATAAGTCTTTTTCAAGAAATCGTTTTTTGCTCTGAGTCTGAATCTTTTTCAAAATCACTAAAAAGCTGAAATTTGAATATGCTGGTTATTTGGTTTCGCTTATAGTAATCCTCTTATTAAGCATTTATTTCGAAGAAAATATCAAAAATAATGCAATCATAAATAAAGGAAAAAAGGTATTAAAAAAATTGTTTTTTCTTTTCCTGCCTGTCCATGTATCTTTTCAAGTTGTCTGGTGTGGAGCTATGCTCGTTCATAGAAAAAATTTCAAACATGGGGTGAATCTGGCATTTTTCAAAGTTATTAGCAAAAAACATGAAAAAATGACGAATTTTTTCCATAATTTTTTGTAATATTTTTATTATTTCTCCGAACCTGTTCATCCACTAACACCAGTTTTTTCCATTGATACTACATTCCATACTCTAGCTTTTAGTAATAATTACGCATTCCTACCTAGCTTGAATGTTTAGATAAAAATTTCGAAAAAAATATCATAAAAACTTTATGAAAACTAAAAAAAGTTTTTTGCAGACATTTAGAGGCACTCAGAACACATCCATCCGGAGGGAATGGGGGTTTATAACGAAATTTTGAAACATAAAGTCAAATGGACATAAACGGAAAGTATTGTTAGCCTTATAGATCGCATAGCTGATTCGAAATATTTTATGAGTCATTCGATATTTTGGGATTCCCTGTTAGAAACAAAGAACACACATTAGATAAAATTGCATCTGTTGGTAAAATAAAATAAAACCTAAATAAAAGACGCACTTGGAATTTTCAGTCTGAAAGTTGAAATGGTGCGATTAAATTTTACGCGGTTAAACTTCGCGGCTAGAATTTTGATTCAAGATTTCGTTTTCAGTACGCGATGAAGTGTGTTCGGAAGATCAATTTCAGTGTAAAAATGGTCAATGTATCGATAAAAAAGAACGATGTATTCTTACGGATATGTCTAAATTCGGTTGTGCCGATGGATCTCATCTTACTGGCTGTGGTAGGTCTTTTGAAATACCCACGAATTTCAACGTAATAAGGTAGAAGGTGAATTTGAGTAAATATCGATTTATATAATTGACAGGAAATTTCATATGCGATGAAGGATTTTATAAATGCCGTAGCGGACCTTGTATCAACGAAACGACCAGATGCAAAGCTCATAATCACTGCCCAGGAACGTGGGATAATCGCGATAATTGTAGTAAGTATACGTGCTCTTATTGGCGCCCGTGCAACGATGTGCACATGATATTCAATAAATTTTCTAAATTCCGAAGCGTTCCAATGCTCGAAGAATGCGGATTGCGAATGTTTCGATACGCTCATAAATTGTACTAACTTGTCTCTAACGTCGTTTCCAAAAGGCATAGAGCCGGCGATAACGTGGTTGTGAGTACCCTTTGTATTACTTTGTTGGAATCGTTGTTTCGCGAAGTGTATTACGTTTAAGGGTTTTAAAGTCAAAGTGGCATGTAATTTTAGTCTATTTCATTTTAGTATTCGGTTTGTTTATACTTATCTGTCAGTGTAAACGCTTGAGAGAGGTTTTATGTTTTTAAAAGAAACGACGAAACTCCATTTATAATGTAATTGTTGATTTTTGTTTCAGTCATTTCAGCGGAAACAAGCTTAATAAGGTTTTAACGAGTACGACGTTTTCACGCTTCGAACGTCTTTTGTACTTGTAAGTATTCACATGAGAATATAAAATTGATACTTTGAAATGGGTTTTTGAAGGGATTGTCGAAAGAAAAAGTTAGCGTGGTGATTTTTCAATAATACAATAATAATAAGGTAAAAATAAATAAAAGGCGTTAATAAATCAACAAATGGTTATAAAAGGATCTCTTCATTTATTTTATGGAAGGAGGTATGCTTGATTATAATATCAAAATTTCCCCTTTTCTTCTCTCCTAACGTGATTTTTTGTTATATTACCCCATTACATGTTTTTTGCATACATTTCGTCAAATTCAATTTTACCAGATAAAACATTGTGAAACAAGTTATTCTACAATCGATTATATTTTTGAACATGATAATTATGCAATAAAGTACAAATTGTATTTGAGAGGAATTCTTTCAGTTATAATTTTTATAAATTGATCAAAATCCACCATGACCGAAGAAAGGCCACAAAGTTTGGCTCAATTGTTTTTCGAACTTGGAAGGTAATAAGTACGCGTGCTTAAATTTTGATTTTTCAATGAAAAATTCTTTGAAGGAAGAAGCAAGAAAAGTGACATTTAGATTTTAAGGTTTTTATTATTATTTTTTTTAATAATTGTCATCTGTTTTGCACGCCTTCAATTTTTAATGAGAAAACATTCTAATATTTTTTCATTTTAATGGTAGATAATTTTTAAGTTCTAGGAGTACCTCTACCAAATCTTGGTGGATACAGTATATAATGTGAGAAATTTTTATTCTCATTTCTATTAATAAATGTTGATAACTCTGAACATTTTTTAAATATTGAATAATAATTATGTTCCATGGATAAAAGGTGACCATTGAGTAACCCTTGAAAAGTTTTTAAATTGCATGAAAATGGGTATTGAAATGCAAGTATATAGGTATTACAATGTTTTGAAAATGTACATTATGTAAACTCAAATTTATATGGAAAGATGTTAATATAAAAAAATTTGAAATAATAATTGAGTTATTAATGTTAAAATGAAATATTTTATATTCAAATAATTTGAATGATGGGAAATGTAATATTTTTATAGAGTGAAGAAGAGTGTGAAAAGAAGATAATGAGTTTAACACGTACATTTATTCATCATCGAACATGAACATATTATTTTTGATATTGTAGGGAGTCTTCTTGGTACCCTATAGCGCCTCTCCTATGGTTTGTACAGGAAAATGTATGGGAACGAAATTATAGGAAATTAAACGTAGAATAACTCACTTCATGATGCTGTTTCTCGTAAAATCGAATCCTGATAAAATATATGCAAAAACATATTTTGAGAGGGGTGAGACGTCTGATGAAGCATTAGGAAAGTCAAAACGGAAGAAAGCAACTTTTGCTACGTTATAATGTACACTTCATTTCGTAGAATAAAATCAAAAACCCCTTTTATAATAATACCTATTTTTTCAACTTCGTTGCGTGATTCTACCACACTGTAACATTGACGGCGCGTATAAAGCGATTGGTTGAAGTAACTGGAGGTTTTTTCGGTTTCTTTATAGGGATTTGAGTAATAACAGTATTACCACATTGATACCTTATGCGTTTGAACCATTATGGAGACTGAATACGCTGAATTTGCAGAACAATCATATACAAGTGTTAGAAAGTAGCGTTTTCTTTGGGTTGACCAAATTAAGCGGATTGTAAGTTTGCCAAGAATTTTATATGTAAATTTACTTTAATGCATGCGACGTAGTTTTCAACCCTGGATATTTTTTCAGGCATTTACAAGGTAATAAAATACGAGTACTGCGAGCGAAAGCTTTTTACGGTCTATCATCGTTAAAAACGCTGTGAGTGGATGAATTTCTAATTAGTATTTTTAGAGGTATGGGTAAAATTTTTCTATTTAATGATACGCTTTTCCAGGAATTTACAGAATCAAGAAATCGAAATGATAGAACACGAAGCTTTTGTAGGATTGAGAAATTTGACTGTTTTGTAAGTCGTACAATATTACTTATTTATGTACTTACCTATTTATCTGATCATTCAGTTGAATATTTTAATCTTTTTTTTTTTCAGAAATCTCTCTCATAATAGAATTAATTTCCTCAAAGATGATACGTTCATTGGTATGCCTAATTTAAAACATTTGTGAGTAAAATTAAATTAAATACTTTTCATTTATTTTCTAATTTTTTGGGCCTAACAAGGGGCCCTTCGCAGTCTTAAATAACCGATTTCAACCGAACAAAGTTTAATGGAAAGCATACCATCCGGTAACCTCCATACAAAAACTTCAGTTTCTAAAGTTGATATGGAGGGAGGTAGGGGCGGTCATAATTTGAAAAACTGGGCAAAATAACGAAAATCATAAAAATTACAAAAAAAAAAAAAAAAAAAACGAAGGGAAATAAAATACATTAATCAGAAAAACCTTACAATTCTGATAATGTCCAGCCGAGTTATAGCAATTTTTGAAAAATGAACCGCACCACATCAAATGAATAGTTTAGCAACGTTATTATTGCAAACCTGAACAGTGAACGCGCCGCAATTAAAAACTCACCCTAGTAATGCAGCATGGCTGCTTAAATTTTTCTTATTTCAGTGAATAAGATGAATTACAAGTTTTTTTTTTTAAATCAGTTTTCCTAATTTCGATGAACAAATAGTTTGTAAACAGAAAATTTTGTAAAATCGCAATAAATTGGAAAAATGATTTTCAAAGGTTTAATATAATAAAAACAAAAATTTATAAATTGATTTTGTAAATTCTTAGAACTCAGAAGATTCTTGAAACAACAATAATTAATTTCAATAAATGATTCTCATAGTTTTTATTCTGTAAATTATTAGAGCTCAGAGGATTCTTAAAACAACAATAATTAATTCAATAAATGATTCTCATAATTTTATACCTTCCCATTGAAGCTCTTTGGAAATCATGAAAGATTGGAAGACAAATTCCTCCATTTTTTAAAACTTGAGATTTTTTATACAAAGAAATAATTTTTTTAAATCTCTGAAAATTTTTTTCAACACCACAAAAAATTTATTGACATGTAATTGTTGCTCTATACAGCTTGAGAAATACTCCTTTTTTTTGTAAATGCAAAAACTTTTTTATTTATTTGTTTAGAATTTTGAATTACGAGACCCTTTGAAAATGACATGAAAAACGTTCTATCCCCTTTATCCTATTAATGATTCGTTTGCTTCATTTGTTTATACATTATAGGGATCTGCGTGCAAATCGTATCCAACATATTGATCGTTACGTGTTCAAAGTTACCAGCGGCTTAAAAGAGTTGTAAGTTGGTGTCCATTATGAACTTAAAAACCTAAAATTTTATCGAAAATTAACCGTGATCTATTGTTTTTCGTAGGTTTACCGATGAATTTCGATTTTGCTGTTTAGCAAAGCATGTTACCAAGTGCTCTCCGCTATCGGACGAATTCAGTTCGTGCGAGGATCTCATGTCAAATATCGTTTTGAGAATATGTATTTGGATATTAGGAATAATAGCCACGTTCGCCAATTTGCTGGTGATTATATTTCGCACTCTGTATAAAAATACCAATAAGGTATGTATGTATGGGCAATAGGCGTGAATGAGTTGTCAGTATTAATAATATTTATGGCGTGATGATATTTTGCTTTAGGTGCACTCCTTTTTAATAAAAAATTTAGCATTGGGAGATTTACTGATGGGAATTTATTTGTTGATAATCGCGTATCACGATTCCTATTACCGGGGAATTTATTTCATTTATGATTCAGAATGGCGGTCGAGCTGGACATGCAGTACGGCCGGTTTTATTAGCACCTTTTCCAGCGAATTATCGGTGTTTACGTTGACGGGTAAGGTTTAATTGTAGAGTGAGCGGTGTATGGAAAATGCAGTTATTGATTGCGCAGCTGGTGATTTTTCAGTTATTACGCTGGATCGATTACTTGTGATAATATTTCCATTTCGAAGGCATCGATTGGAAATGAACAGAACTATATTTTTAATGATGACCGGATGGGTTCTGGCGGCTTTGATTTCCGTTATTCCTTTACCACTTTTTGGCATCGATTATTTCGAGTAAGCGTATTATGCTATGTAAAGTTTTTGAAATTTATGGAAGTTTGATTTAATGTTTTTTTTCGCCCGTTTATAGAAATTTTTACGGACGTTCCGGTGTTTGTCTTCCATTACACATTACTTCGGATAAGCCAAATGGATGGGAATATTCGGTTTTTGTTTTTTTATGTAAGTAGTTTACTGATACATCCGGAAATTTCCTTTGAACCTTTTAGGGACAAATTTATAGTCCATAGTTACTCCTTACATGAGTTAGTGATGGAATAGCGAAGTAGAATTATGTAAAGAAATTAAATAAATTGTTATAATTTTTTTTTTTAATTTATCGTATAGGAAAAAACGCAAATATTCACGTATTAAACTTCCCTTCTGTACCGAACCCCCAAGATTCTTTTTCCAATGCCTCACTCCCTTTTAAAACACAGTTTTCACATTTTATTTTGTTAGAATTAAACATTTACGAGAAACAAAATAGTAAGGTAAGTTATTTCACATTAAATTTTCTACAATTTCATGAACGTATGTATTCTGTATGAACCATTGAAGCGACGCTGTGGAGTCCTTAAGATGATACCTCATTAAAAATGTATGCAGAATGAACATATTGGATATTCTAGATCATAGAAATTGATATATTTATGCTCGATTATGTATAGATATAACGTGTATGAACTCGCTATCTTTCCTTCCGCCTAACTTTATGAAAATGTTCTACTTCCCTTTCCATACCATGAAAATATGGGTCTACCTAATGTACATTTTTCTTGTATTTTAAGTGTTACACAATCGGCGTGTATTTCTTTTTACCTAAAATACGAATATGTGAACTAGGAATATATGAAATCGGAAATTCTCAATTACATGATTTTTATGAAAAATGGAACTAAAATTTTGAATGTAAGTCCATTTTTTCTTCATTTTGTGGTATTATTTTCTCTTGAAACTGATTTTGCTGACGCGTGTTTCGTATCGATTTTTACTGACTTTTGAGGTCATTGATTAATAAATTAAATGCTTAAATTCTTATTTTTCCACATCCTATCTCACGAACCAGTTTCAGGAAAGATCTTTTTCTTTTTTTTCGAAAAACTTTGTAATATCTATATCTAAGAATTTCAACTCACTTTCGAAATTCATCGAATTAATGAGATGAACAATGTATTCCTGATGGTTTTAAGATGCAGGTATATTACCTACGTGCATTTCACACTTGTTTAACATTCCTTGATATGATTTTAGTTTTGAATTGTCTTTCATTTATGATCATCGCTGGAAGTTACCTATGGATGTATCTGACTGCTAAGAGTACGCATCAAGCCGTTCAGCGTGATAGTCGGACATCGGATTCAGCCATGGCATTTCGTATGACGTTGTTGGTAGCCACCGACGCAGCCTGTTGGTTTCCTATTATTTTATTAGGGCTTCTTTCATTGGCTGGATTCACGATGCCTTCAGACGTAAGATTATTTCATGTAACCTACTAGCACTATAGTATTGGCACTTTAACTGCATTGTTTTCAATAGGTGTATGCGTGGGTAGCTGTATTCATACTGCCGTTGAACGCGGCTTTGAATCCGGTTCTTTACACATTATCAACAGCTCCGTTCATGAATCCGGCTCGAAAAAATGTTAACGCTTTTAAACGGACGTTTTCGCGAAACAAACGTAGCTGTTACAACTCCACATCTCTTCATTGCAATAATGTTCACGAGTGTAAGGAATCATCAAGATTTTTCATTATGGAAAAGAAAAAATTGAAAGGTTTTTTGATTAACGGTATTATCAAAGACTTCAATCTATGAATATCATCATTTTCAGGTGCCACACAAGATGATCTCTTCTCAATGACATCTGAACGTAATTTATCAGCAAGGTATATTTAATTACGTATATAAAGTTCATTTTTTTTCAATCAGTTCGAGAATGATCATGCACTTCTCGTCAATTTTTGAATTTTTTAAATTTATAGATGGTTCAGAAAAGTGGATACGGTAGTCATAGAACATGGTGAAACCATGCCCCTGAGAAGAGTGAAGAAAAATATCGACATTGATGACTGAATCTTTCTTCATTTGTAAAAATGGAAAAAGTGGTGATAGATGCTGATGGTGCGGTGGTTGTATGCAGTGTTACCACAAACTTGTGTGAATTTTGGGACAAGATGAAACTCTGTCCACTGCAAATAAGGAAATTGTGTACTTGTATACATTATGAAAGTTGGTGATGTAATAAGTTTCAATTCATGGTGGAGGGAAAATGAACAATTTTAGGAATCTAGAAAAATCAATGTGAACAAATCATGTGCTCAAAATGTAAATCTCGATTGCACACGATCTTAAGTACTAAAGGTATGGCAAGCAACAGCTGAAGTTCAAACAAAATAATTATGTGATTGACGTTCTTATTATACTATCATATCTATGTTATAATCACATCTTTTTCTATACTTATGGATTGCTGTTGTTTTTCGTTATTTGTTTTTTAGCCGAGTTTTTAACTTGAAAACGATAGCTATTACAGCCTATCTGATTTAAGAAGGGAGGATGGAGTCTTCAAATTTTTTCGTTTCAAACTATTTGTAATCATCTGGCGAGTGTCTGCCTTTTTCGTATATATATATTTTTCCCCACATGTATCGCAGGTGCGTATTCATAAAATTCACTCAGAACGTGGTGAGAGACTTTTTGTAGTAATGCAACAAAAGGACTTTATTGTTTTTTCGATGCACCTCAAAATAGCGAATCAGTCAAATGTTGAGGGGGACTGGAAAAACAGCAAATTTTTCGTTGTTGATGTCATATAAAAGAGTGAGTCAAGGACATCAACTCCAAATTTCAGTTTCCTAACTGCATTTTGAGGGGAGTGAATGGTGAATGACTGCCATTGACCTTATTTTTACATAAGTAATTATTTAAGAAAGCGAACAAATTGTGCATACCAAAAAATTTGGGTTGTTAATATATACTTAAATGGGGAAAATTCATAAAATAAAAATTTTCTCCTTGTCAATATTGTCCCTGGAGGATTTCTGCCCTTTGGGGAAAGGTTATGTAAACTCTACCTATACCTATCTACTTCTAGAGCTTTTGCTTACATGCGAAAAATGCGTGTTAATAAAAAAATGATGTTCGCTATCACTAGTATGTTTTTCATTGGCATTCATTTGTGATGATCATTTTATAGAGAATTTTTTTTATAGTAAACCTACACTGATAGTTTGAAGGCACTTTACATTGCATTCCAAAGTGGTTTGACCCATAATAGAGTATTTATAATGACTGGTCTAGGTTCTAATTGGTCATACGTCACGCCTGTAATAACCAATCAGCAAGTTGGAATGTGGCAAATTTACCTCGACTAACTCGTAAAATAAAAACACAAATCAGCTGATGATTCAAATCACAAACGAATTTTAGTCGTTCACTGAAAACTGAACGATATTATTTAGGAAGGTAGAACTAAAACTACCTACATTTTATCACATTCTAGCGTTATGATTGGTCATTACGCGCGTAACATATGACCAATTAGAACATAGACCAGTCATTATAAATACTCTATAGGTTAAACCATTCCGGCTGGCCGCCAAGAAATTTTAATAGAAGAAGTTTTAATAAATTTCTATTGGTTCTCCCAGCCACAAGAGTCTGAGAACAACAACCAATGAAAATAAAAAATATTTGGTTCTGAATGACGTCAATATGAGCAGCTAAATGTACACGTGGACTTACCACTTTTGAGGTGTAAAAGGGGAAATCGAAATTTCATCAATACTCGTTAAAACTGATGCTTTATTGGCTGTTGATATTATCAACTCTCAGTTACTCATATTGACGTCATTAGTAAACAATGCACCTGAAAAATAAAGTTGAAATTTTTCACGAGATCTCAAATGGTGTAACCTGTAATAGGTCAAACCACTTTGATTGCATTCTACATTCTATAGGTTGGCAACAATAAATAAAATATATATCGCTGCGTTGCCAGCAGTTACCAACAGTTGAGCTTCGTTCCGAGTACCCAAAAAAACTACTGATACCACATGGCAATCGCCGTACTATCGGAGCTACCAATCACAAACATTGTGTGTTCTCGTTGAATTGAAAATTTACTCGGTTGAAATTGAATCGTGCTGAAAGGTACGAATGATGTCAAGTAGAATGGGGGCCAAATCCCTCCACCCACAAATACGCGAAACAATCTAACCTAGACCCACTTTAAGGTGAAGAATGTAGGTTTGAAAGTTCCAAGTCTGATAGTTCGAAGAATGAAATAAATAATAATATGAAAACTGTAGAAATAAATATTTCAAATAAAAATTGACAAAAAACTTGAAAAAAAAAATATGACCAAAAAATCGGACATCGGAGTTGGGAAACGAAGCCATGACCAGCAACATTACGCACCGTTCTAACTGCACGGCCCGTGTTGCTCGGGCAACAATTGCCAAAAAATTTGTATGGAGTAGTTGTAGTAACTGGTCTGGGTTCTCATTGGTCACATGTTATGCGTGTAATGGCCAATCATAAGGCTAGAATGTCGATGGCTTAGAGTAAAAAAGGCAAAACTGAATTGTTTTTTCGATAAATTTCAAAATGGCGGATCACTAAAATTTTGAGGGGGGCTGGAGAAGGGGCAAATGGCTCAAATTTTTCGTTTTTGATTTCATATGAAAGAGTGAGTCACGGATGCTAACATATCCAAATTTCAGCTTCTTAAGTGCATAATGAGAAGAGTTAGATCAAAAAACGGCTTTTTGAGGAAGTTTTGAGTCATGAAATTTCTTGAATCTTCTATATCTCCCCACCAAATCAAGTTAAAGAGGTCAAATTTTGTGTGTGAGGTTAGTTGGTGACCACAATATGACCTCTTGAATTTGGATCAAAATGGATCAAAATGGCGGATTATCAAAATTTTGAGTAGAGCTTGAGGAGCCTCAAGTTGGTAAAAATGTAATTAATATGAATTCATATGGTTATTAGGGATAAGTTGTATACTATATCCCGAATTCACTTCCATACATGATGTTGGAGGGGGGAAGGCGGGGTTATCAACCTAAAATAGTGGTGGGGGTACATGAGGGGTCGAAAATTTTTTATTGCTGTGTCATTTGATAAAATGAGCCCAAGTGACAAACGTATTTTGATTTTAGCTTCCTCAGTGATTTTGGAGGGGAGTTAGAGCAAAAAACGGCTTTTGGAGGGGAAATTACTGCAGGAAATTTCATGAATCTTCCATATCTCATCACCAAATCGGCCTAGAATGGTCAAACTTGTTGTGTAGGATTAGTTAGTGACCAGAATATGACCTCTTAAATTTGAGTCAAAATGGATCCAAAATGGCGGATTATCAAAATTTGAAGATAATTTGAGTACCCTCAAGTAGTTATAATTTGAGAAATATATGTTCACATGATTATTTCATGGCAAGAAATACTATACATTTGTGCCAAATTCAACTTCTTAAGTGTTTTTGGAAAGGATAGGGTAGGGGTTTTCAGACTTGGTATTGGGTGTGGCCTGCAGTCATGAACGGTTAAGCAAGGTTATTAGTAAATCAAAACAACTTCCAGTTAGAAACTCAGCTCCAGTAATGCGACATGGCTGCTTACGTTTTTTTTTCCTCTTTTCTATCGCTTACCTAACGTAAGAAAAATAATTGTGTTACAAGCTCACTAAATGTACATTTATGTGCATGGTAAGAAGCTATTTTTTGTAATAAAATATTTCTCAATATCTCTCACTTTCTTCATTAATTCTCGTTCAGAAGAGAAGTAATCATGGGAATTACGTTCAAACAAACCTTTCGTTACGGTATTTTACCAGTAATTGTACGGTGATTATAAGTAGGTTAAGAAAGTAGATTTCTTTTTTTTAATTCATTTTTAACGTTATCATTAAAAGCATGAATAAAGTACATTATGAATAAATTTACTGTTTTATTGAATACCTTTAATGATGGAAAGAAAAATCGTAAGTAAAAGTATATGAACAATAGTACCAATCTAATGATGGTAAGAAAAATCACAAGTAAAAAATGTGTAAACAATGGTAACAATCTAATGATGGTAAGAAAAATCACAAGTAAAAGTATATAAAAAATGGTGACAATCTAATGATGGTAAGAAAAATCACAAGTAAAAGTATATAAAAAATGGAAACAATCTTAATGAATTATTTTTTTTGCAAAATAAATAATATAAATAAAATGTACATAATAAACGTTAAACTAAGAAGTAAGTAAGAAGTAAGTAAGTAAAAATTAAAACGAAGTTTTTTTCTTAGTTTTCTCCCTGGTGTTGGAGAGCTTCATTCAAATTTTTCTGTAATGTTATACATTGATGTGATCAAAATAGAATTCAGTTTGTTAAATTAGATAGGAGAAAAATTAAAATTATCTACTTTGGAAATAGTTAATGTATTAAGGCGATGCCCTACCCTAAGATGTGGATAATATTGATCAGTAAAAAATAACAAAATCTGATATTTTCGGATAGATACTTCTCCAAAATTATTGATGGAAGTAAATTGAATTTTTGAGATGTTATTGGTTGAACCTCGATCAAGAGCACGGAGCTGCTAGATTTTTAAAATTATTAATTATGCGTCTTGAGATGCAGATACACCAGCACCCCGAATATGCGCTGCGCCTCGAACGCGCAAGGTACGGACCAATTTTTTGTTCGTTGCGAACATGCGCTGCGCCTCGAACGCGCCTTGTACGAACAAATTGAAAATTTTTTAGCTGAATTTTCAACAAAAAATTTAGCTATTGCAGCAATTTTTAAATGAATGGAAAAGTTGGCTAGTTATTTCTGAACCTAATTTTTCTAAGAGTTTGTTTTTGATCTACACTGCTTGGAAAGCTAAAGATTAATAAAAAATTGAAAGTTGGTAAGTTTGGGAGCAACTTTTTAAAGTACATCCTTCTCCTCAAGGCCTGTTGTAAAGAAATTTTGGAACTACCCATATTGATAAAGATGCATTTATGCTTTCAAAATATTTTTATCTCACAAAATTTTATTTAAAAAAAATCAAGGAAGTTCATATTATTATCAGTAGTTAAAATTTTTTCACGCAAAAGATTTATTCATAAACATTAGTTTTGTTATCTAATTCTTCATATTGTCTACAGTCTTCAAAATCAAAAATTCCTTTTATATTATTGCTGGTTTTAGCATCAACATTCATGACAAAATTGTAGTTAATGAACTTGTTTTTTGTGAGATAAAAATGTTTTGAAAGCATAAATGCATCTTTATCAATATGGATAGTTCTAAAATTTCTTTAGAATAGGCCTTGAGGAGAAGGATGTACTTTAAAAAGTTGCTCCCGAACTTACCAATTTTCAATTTTTTATTAACCTCTCTAGCTTTCCAAGTGGTGTAGATTAGAAACAAACTCTTAGAAAAATTAGGTTCAGAAATAACTAGCCAACTTTTCCATTCATTTAAAAATTGCTGCAATAGCTAACTTTTTCGTTGAAAATTCAGCTAAAAAATTTTCAATTTGTTCGTACAAGGCGCGTTCGAGGCGCAGCGCATGTTCGCGCAATGTTCGCAACGAACAAAAAATTGGTCCGTACCTTGCGCGTTCGAGGCGCAGCATGGTTCGGCGAACATAGAACGCGCGGTTCGCGAGCGGTGCGTTCGGGGCGCAGCGCATGTTCGGTGCGCTGGTGTATCTGCACCTTTGTTCGCGACGAACAAAAAATTGGTTCGTACCTTGCGCGTTCGAGGCGCAGCATGGTTCGGCGAACATGGAACGCACCTTGTACGAACAAATAGAAAATTTTTGAGCTGAATTTTGAACAAAAAAGTAAGCTATTGCAGAATTTTTTTTGTTTGTTAAAAAAAATCAAGGAAGTTCATATTATTATCAGTTCTTAAAATTTTTTCAAGCAAAAGTTTTATTCATAAATATTAGTTTTGTCATCTAATTCTTCATATTGTCTGCAGTCTTCAAAATCAAAGATTCCTTTTATTATTGCTGGTTTTAGCATCAACATTCACGACAAAACTGTTGTTAATGAATTTGTTTTTTGTAAGATAAAAATATTTTGAAAGCATAAATGCATCTTCATCAATATGGGTAGTTCCAAAATTTCTGTAGAATAGGCCCTAAGCAGAAAAATGTACTTTAAAAAGTTGCTCCCGAACTTACTAACTTTCAATTTTTTTATTAATCTCCAGCTTTCCAAGTGGTGTAGATCAAAAATAAACTCTTGGAAAAATTAGGTTCAGAAATAACCAGCTAACTTTTCCATTCATTTAACGAGTAAATAAATATTACAATCTTCATTCATTCGCGAACAATAAGCAAGTGATTTAGGTTAAATTTTGAATTTCTTTAATTGATGGAAGAATAAGAGACTTTACTTTTAGCAGGTTGGGCGGTTTTAGCTATAATAGTCGCAAGTTTGAAAGAAAATTGCCCCAAAAAAAGGAAACAGAAGTGGTGGAGTAGCCAAATCTTTTGCTTGAAAAAATTTTAACGACTGATAATAATATGAACTTCCTTGATTTTTTTTAACAAAACCAAAAAAAAAAAATTGCTGCAATAGTTTACTTTTTCGTTGAAAATTCAGCTAAAAAATTTTCTATTTGTTCGTACCTTGCGCGTTCGAGGCGCAGCATGGTTCCGCGCGCTGGTGTATCTGCACCTTTGGATAGCGTCGTAAAGTTTATGATATTGTATAAACTTTAAATATGATAATTAAAATGAAGTGCAAAATGGAAGAATATAACACCTCAGCGTCCTTGATCATCACAAAGAAATATTAACACCATTCATATTTTTAGCAAATTTCCTGCCCGAAAAATTATTCTCATTTCCAAGTTTATCCGTTCAATCTAGAAATATAGTATTTTTTCAGAATATTTTATATTTATGATTAAGAATTAACTTTTCTAAACGTAATTAGATAGGTGACTAGAAATTCATAAAATTTCATTATTGGCCAAATACCAGATTTTAAGATTGATGCCTTCAAAATTTTGGTTTGTACTATATTGAAAAACGCCAAATGTAAAGCATCGCCTTTTGAGTTTAACGATTAGAATTCTCATTTGTTAATTATTAATTATATTTTCTTACCAAATCTTCATTCTCTTTTTGTAATCTGTAATAATAAAATTATGAGTATAAGTGATTAAGAAAATCGAAATAAGAAAAAAGCGATGAAAATAAACTAGTGAGTTATTTTAAGCACCTGTTTATCTCCTTTTCCAGATTCTCATTTTGGACGCGCAAGTTCACAAGTTCCTCTTCAAAATGCGCGCACTGCTCGCACGTATCTTTCGTCGAAGAGCAACAACCCAAGTTCCTCACAGATTCCCTCAGCGACTAAAACGGAGAATTAATCATCAATCCATCAATAAAAATGAAAGCGTAAGAAAAGTTTCAAAGGTTCAGAAATAAGTTAGTATTAATAATATAAGTGTACGCCAAAGTTACATTTTTTTAGAAGTAATTTATTTAAAGCAATCAATCTTTATCAATTTTTTAAATAAATGATTTAATATTTATTATTAATGATATCTGAATCAATAATTTTGATTATTGGTAATTAATTTATTTTATTCTTTAAAAAACAAAAAAACCTATGTTAATCATTGTTGGCCTATTTGGATTTTTACATTATTGGATATATGTTAGGGAAGACCGAAAAAGAAAATATGTTTCTTATATTTTGAGCAAATTTGGTGAGGTGGTTTACTTTGAGTGGGAAACCTCCCGAAAAATTTTTGAACCTTCTATATGAAAATGGAGGGGAGCAGGAGGTTTCCAAAGTACATCACCTTTTGAAAAAAAACGCTAATTTTTGTGTTTTTTAGCCAAAGAAAATGGTATGAGAAACCCTTTATAGCACTTGAAAGGTACAATTTCAGTTTCTGAATCTTCCTAGACCATCAAGGACTTCACTAGGCAAATGATTAAGTAATGAGAAAAGCAGCCAAATCATCGTTTTTTTCGTTTATAATACAAAAAATCAAAAATCAGGCGTAGTGTACGTTTTGAGAATATTTGAGAAGAGAACATATTACAAGCTCACTTGATTACGAGAAAAACTGACGGGAATTTTAACTGTAAAAAATTTTGAAATGTTCATTATTTTCTGCAGTTAAAATCTCCGTCAGTTTTTCTCGTAATGAAGTGAGCTTGTAATATGTTCTCTTCTCAAGTATTCCCAAGAGATTGGCTATGCCTGATTTTTGTTGAAAAAAACGATGATTTGGCCATTTTCCTTCAATTTTTGGTTATGCAACACGCAACTTCTAAAGTCCACCCTTAAACACTAGAAATAAATTCTGTAGGAATTTTTGAAAATTTTTCGATACCAGTGCAGGCAGCTGCTGATCGCGGTATTTTAATGCGTATTATGGAAATTTTAACAATTTTGAAACAATTTCGCTTGTTAATTCATCCAATTTTTTTTCGATCCCTAGATAAAAATTTTGAAAATGAAATTAAAATTCTACTGTATTAGTGCAGCCAGATGCATTGCACATATAACCAGTAAACAAAATTTCTGCTCATTATTTATATTTATAAAATGTTACCGCGAAGAAGGTTTCAATTTTAATGTAGCTATTACTGGCTATAGTGGTACAGAAAATTTTCAAAAATTTCTTCTCAATACACTACTAGAGTTTGAAGAAAAAATTGGTCAAATTATCGAGCCAAAAAATAATTAATGCAGAGTTAGCGAAAAATTCATAATATTGAAATATCGCAATCTGCAACTTTTCAATCCCCTTGTAGTAGTCTGAATTTTTATCCATTAAGGATGGCTATGCTCTAAGAAGATTCAGGAGCTCAAATTGTACCTTTTGAGTGCTAAAATGGGTTTCTCACACCATTTTGACTGGCTAAGAAACACAAAAAACAGCATTTTTTCAAAAGGAGATGCACTTTGGGAATCTGCTGCTTCCCCCCTCTTTCATCTAGGGGGCTCAAAGTATTTTTTGGGAGGTCTCCCACTTAAAGTAAACAACCTCATCAAAGGGCATGATGGGATAAGATAGTCGAAAATGCCCCCGAGAGCTTTTCGAACGGTTTTTAAGTCAAAAGGTAGACCACATCGAAAGAAAATTTTGACCAAAATTTTAGGCTCCAGTTGCGCCTATTTTCGGAGATATAGGCAAAAACAAGTTTTTCCATTAAACATTTTTTTCTCGCTTCATTATGAAGGTGGAAAGTTGAAATTTTTTTTATAGTATCTTGACAATGAAAGGCTTTTTCAATAATTTTTTCAATTTTTTTCGATCAGTTTTGAAAAAGTTATACAACTTTGAAACTTTCAAACTGCTATTTCTATAGCAAGTTTTCGAGGTGCAATTATGAAAAAATTACATAAAACGCATATTTTATCCCCGAACATACCATAAAAATTTCAAAATTTTTGGAGTGGTGCAAATTGGTCAAAAAAAATTAAAACTATTGTAGCGCGCTATAAATCAAGCGGTTCGGTATTATGCGCGCTGTAGGCTGAACGAACGTTACGCGACGTTGCGTCGCCGTCTAAACGGTGTGTAACAGCTTGACTGATCTTCTCGCGTTTAAAGCATTACTTAGGCCTACATTTTTTCCTTTTTTGTTTATCTATAAGTGAACTTTTTCAGATGAAATCAAACACTAAAGAAAATTGTGAAGAATTTTGAAACATGAAAGCAGGTATTTATTAAAAAAATAATCTTCATTCCAGATGGTAACTGATGCTGTAGACATCATTTGATGAAAAATATGTTCTATGAAGACGATATTGTCAATCTGCGAATAGTTTCGAACTCAAGTATTTTTAACGAGGAAGATTCAACTCAACTGTTTAGAAAAATAGGTACGGATGCACTCGTGACGTAATTTCGATGCACTGTACCCCCAGCACCAAGTCCATTTGATTCCTTTTCTTGAAATTAAGAGTTTTTAACGATTTTTTAAGATTTATTTGGCGTTACTATGATGATAAAAAAATAACCCGAAACAAAAAATCATTGAAAATCCAATTTCATGTATCCAGTAAATTTTAATTTTTGAAATATTCCCGTTGAAGCGACAGCGAAATACCTAGATTTCTCCCAAAAGTTCGATAATCATCAGTAGAAGCCGCAGTTCATAACTCAAGAAATTAGATCATAAACTTTCACAGGTTATATCTTATTTGCTAAAAATCTTAGATGAAGATATGTGCAATCTTTCAGAATGTCAAAACTTTAGCTGAATGTTGAAAGTATTACTAAAATTCAGCTATAAAAGCTTTATCTAGTACACTATGTCCAGATCAAGTTATGTATATGTGGGCGTATAGGTTGATAATTATGACAAGACTATTGTCTAAGTAATAGAGAGTTTGTTTTCATTTATCATTAGAATTTCATTCGAGTTTTATAAAAAAAATTTACATACTCTGCCTAAGTAATCTCAGAGATGAAACCACCAAACAACGCAAATTTAAGTTTTGGTTTTGAATTGCAGTTTGCTCCTTGAAAATTCGGACAGTTTTGGTTTTAGATTTGGGTTAATTCATTGAAAAAAATAACGGGTTTGTGTTAAGGTATCGTTACCAAAAAAAAAAAAAAAAATGAGTTGAAAAATAGTCAAGTTTTAGTTTATTAATCATTAATTGAAGAAGAACACTCAAATCATTTTATTTCTCGTAATTTCAGCGCATAATGATGATAATTTAAAAATCTATAAAGCATAAATATGTATTTATTTTTACATTTAATCATGGTCGCTATCCTCTTCAATTACTGGAATAACATTCTCGACTGAAAACAATTTTGTTAAGATTTCAGCAGGACGAATAATTCGGGCTAAAAATCTACCGTGCGATAAGTAGTGTGTCTCGAGGGATAGAGTTTACTCCGAAATATATCGGTAATACATCCTTTTCAAACGATTTTATTACTGATCGACAGTAATCTGAAACTAAATTCCGATCATTTAATCCAAGAATCGAAGCTATGACTTCACTTGAATTACCTGTTCGTAGTTTGAATAAAAAGACTACGAGTGCTTGAGTAACATTTCGAATGATTGTATTTCGCGTAGATATCAACATTTCACGAAGCATCAGTATATTTTCCCAAGAAAGTCCAGTAAACACTTTTATTTGATTTTCTGAAAACGAGCAATCACCAATTTCACTCATAATCGTGGAGGATTGGGCATCTATAGCTATTTTTCCAAACAGCTTAGTTAAATCTTCCACCTCAAAATACTGGAGTTCGAAACTATTCGCAGATAAGCAATATCATCTTCATAGAACCTTTTTTTTTATTAAATGATGTTTACAACAGCGGTTACCGCGTGGGATAAAGATTCTTTTTTTAATAAATACCTGCTTTCGTGCTTCAAAAGGAACGGAAACAATTCCAGTAAGTGATCGAGCTTCACAAATGCAGCAGTATTTATGTGTAGATACTACTCTAGGAAACGATAGTTCTACATATTCTATACTTCCAGTATTTTTTGTGTTAAAAATAAATGTGGGGTCCCCAGTAGATGACTGAGAAAATATAGAAGATTGTGATGCCGTAGCTATCGATTCTTGAGAACAAACATTTTCTTCACAAGTTTCTTTCGTGTTTGATTTTATCACCATCTTTCTACAGTTATTGCACAAAATATCACCAACATCTACTTTTTTCCTAATATTTCTGAAAATTTATTCGCTTCTTCTTCAGAATTGATAGTTTTTTTAAATGTTATTTTCCGTAAAAATACATTACATCTCATACACTGTTCATTACGCGACATTTTCAAAATTAATTATTTGAATTAATAATTCATCACAATATTCAACGCCAAAAATGTTGGTAAATGTTCCTATAGTGGAGGAAGTAACATATATGATAACGTAAACAGATGCACGATAATATGTACCGAGTGTTGTGCAAATTGAAGTGGTCTCCCTCGCTTTTATAATAAGGAGGAGAAATATTAACAAGAATACCGGATGACTACTTGATTCGCGCACCGAAATCGAAAAAATTCTTCCCTCATAGAAATAAGTATATATTTGAATGATATTAACAAGAATAAATGGCATAAATAATATTTATTTAATGCTTAAAAGCGTTTATCAATGAAATTCAAAATTTTAATTTATACTTTCGTTGTAAAAAATACCAATAGGTACCTATGTATTGAATTTATTCACCTTTTAGCTAATTTTTTCGTTTGAGTGCTCGAATGAAGTAGTCACCCGGTATAAAGTTATTTTTATTACAATTGTTTAACATTCGTTATTTTGTATAGTGAAAAAATTTTTATTATATTTTTTAATAGACAGATGAAATAGGTATATTGATCGATTTGAAAAAGCTATACAATACATTTCCATTCATTTGTAGAAGTTCACTTATAAGTAAACAAAAAAGGAAAAAATGTAGGCCTAAGTAATGCTTTAAACGCGAGAAGATCACTCAAGCTATTACACCCCGTTTAGGCGGCGACGTAACGTCGCGTAACGTTCGTTCGGCCTACAGCGCGCATAATACCGAACCGCTTGATTTATAGAGCGCTACAATAGTTTTAATTTTTTTTGACCAATTTGCACCACTCCAAAAATTCTGTAATTTTTATGGTATGTTCGGGGATAAAATATGCATTTTATGTAATTTTTTCATAATTGCACCTCGAAAACTTGCTATAGAAATAGCGGTTTGAAAGTTTCAAAGTTGTATAACTTTTTCAAAACTGATCGAAAAAAATTGAAAAAATTACTGAAAAAGCCTTTCATTGTCAAGATACTATAAAAAAAATTTCAACTTTCCACCTTCATAATAAAGCGAGAAAAAAATTTTTAATTGAAAAACTTGTTTTTGCCTATATCTCCGAAAATAGGCGCAACTGGAGCCTAAAATTTTGGTCAAAATTTTCTTTCGATGTGGTCTACCTTTTGACTTAAAAACCGTTCGAAAAGCTCTCGAGGGCATTTTCGACTATCTTATCCCATCATGCCCTTTGGTCCAAATTCCAAGATATGTTTTTTTTTTTGATCTACCCTAATGTACAGTAGTATACTTTCTCACGTATACGACTCGCTTGATGATATCTGATGCAAAAAAATTACCTTGACTTTTGTTTTTAAAGCTTTCTTGGCAGCTTCTTTCTGTTTCGCAGCTTTAGCCACTTTCTGTTGCTTAGGAGCGACGCCCTTGATAGGTTTGTTTTTGCGCTTTTTTCTTCGAATCATTTCGGCACTTGTACTATCTGGAATTTAGAAAAGAAGAAGTTCGTAAAAAGCTCGACTTACAAGCTTCTTGGTTATCCTTTGCGCTTGTGACTCTGCACATACGCCATGAGCATCTAAATTTTTCAGCTCCAGTGACGTAGAGCGTGGCTGCTTACGCTAATTTTCTTAATGTACCTTCATTTTGCTCTTCGTTTTCATCCTCCGAGCTCTGTTCCTGAAACAGCGCAAACAATAAATTGCAAGAAGATTTGATTTTAACATGAGACAGAAAGTATTATATATTAGATTTACTTACATTAATCTCGTCGCGTAAAAATGCCAGAGCCTCATAGGCAAACCACTGAGACTTTGCTCCGCATTTTTCGCGGGCAATCTCGCGTGCCAATTGTGCCTTGAGGCTCTTCCACTTCTTTAATGTTTCTTCCCTACTTCTATGTATTTTCCACAAAATTTTAGAAGTGGCTTCGAATCTCATTATTCTATTGTAGAAGAGGGGGTGTCCCCGTCTCCATAGCTCTGGAGCTTCTTTATATAAATTAATTAACTCTAGAGTTTCATTTGTTGACCAACTCATTTCTGAAAAATTAGAAAAATGAGATGATGACACCTTTATTCGTGGATTTATAATTCGATTTCGAATTGATATTATATTTGAAATATTATGGAAATTGATTTTTCCTTTTATATTTAATTATTTAATTTTATTTATTTATTTAATTTTGTTTTAATTAAAAAATTTTTATTAATTTTAATTTTTTTAAATTAAAGAAAATTTAATTAATTTTTTAATAAAATATTATAATAAAATTTCTTTTTATTTATTATTTTTTAATTATAGTTTTGCAGAGTTATTGGAGCCCTCTATGGAGAATTCAGAACGCTATAGGCTTGGGTGGAGTAAATAAAATATTAAAATTTAACAGATTATAAGTCTTACCATAGATGAATCATACATAGATAGCCTACCGTTTGTTAAATTTTTATCACCCTAAAACTGGAGCTGAGATGGTTTTTTGCTAATATCTTGGAAACAGTTCAAGAAAGAGGGCTCGCAAATGGCTCATTCAAAGGAGAGTGAAATGTAAAATGATTTTATTTTTCTGAAAGTTATTGTCGTCAATTTACTTGCGGAATTAATTTGGTGAAAACTATGTTTTTACTTTACTACATATTTTCTCAAAAAGTAAATCAGTAACAATTCTTTTTTAATAGTGAAAGTGAAACACATTCAGAATTGTACGCTCTTTGGAATGAGCTGCTTTAAACTTTCTATCTGTATGCTTATATTTTTTCTTGATGTATTTGCAAAAAAGAAAGCAATAAGTCGAATTTACTTTTATTACTGGAGCACTTATTCTAAATTTTATCACGTATCATACAAAACATAACTTCACGAAATTCATCTTTTTATAACCCAAAACTTGGAATCGCGTAAGGACAGGTCATTTTATGTTAAAACAACTCTAAAAAAAATAATTTCAGGCAGTTTCTTCAAAAAAATGTGACTTTACGTTAAATTATACTCTTCATGGTCGACATGGTTTTGAGAATGACCAACTGTTCTTCTTATTCGCCTTCTCCAGTTCGGAGGTAGACTATACTCATTTTTAAAATTTATATTTTCAATTGTTAGTTGAAATGAATGTCAAACTTTTTTCAATGAATCGTTCAAGAACGACTCATGTTTTTCAACAATTATCAACATTTTTCAAATGAATCGTTCTCGAATGACTTATGTTCAACTCACACAACATTTTTTGAATCAGCTCACATTCTAATGATTTAGAAGCGTGATCATTTATAAAGCTCAACCATTTCAAACAAATATCAACATCTTTAAGTGAATCGTTCGCGAACCACTTGCGTTTATAATGAGTTTCCAACACTCACAAACGTTTTTTAAATGAAACGTTCGCAAACGACTCGTGTTCAACGAACGCAACATTTTTGAAATGAATTCTGTACTAGATTTGTGAAAAAAAGCGTGATCTCACGTCGCATTAAGCCATCTCACGTTTCTGTGACTTGAAAATTTAATTACTTTCAAGACTACACCATTCCTTCCTATCTCTAAAATATCAACTCGAGACTCACATCGATGGCAATAATGTTTTAAAATGGAGTCATTTTGGTATAAAATGTTAAGCTCTTTTGAATGAGCTTTTTCCAAAAACTCCAAATCAATTTCTATCCTAAATATTAATAAAAAGTTTTCTGGCTCCTTTTTCAACATTTATGAGTGATAAATTCGTATATACCGTTGGACTATCTATGTTTAAGTAATCTATGCTTCTACATAAAAATATGAGAATTTTTTTCGAAAAATAGGTTTAAATTTTCCTAATTTTTTGCATGTAGAAAAAGAAATCGAACATTTTGGGTGCAGCTGTGGCTAGTTTTTTTTTTACTTAAGTAATGTTGTTACATAGGTATCACATATATTATTTTCAGGTTCCAGACGTGAGTGCAACGTAATTGAAAAAAATGAAAAGTATAACAAAACACGTTTGAAATAAACACTCAATCAATATTTAAAAAATCCCACATTAGATCTTTTTCATTAAAAACAGGTTATTTCATGAGAAAAACCTTAAATAAAATTTGGCTGGTAAAGAGCCAATGTTATACCTCTGATCGCTTTCTTGTAAATGGTGGAATTATATTTACCATGTTTATAAATAAAGAACAAGCTTTTAACTTTCATTATTTCAAGTTTCAAGAAGTTTTGTCAAATAGTTGTTTTTGGACAAGAGCTGCAAAAATATCATCATTGTAGTTCTCTGAATTTTTACGTGCCTACAAAGTTTGGTTATTTTAAAAAAAAAGAACCATCTATGTGCAATATACCCTTAAGACATTTTCAAATATGAATTTGATTAATATAGTTGATTTCGTTAATTGGAAATCAAGGTTGTAAATAGGCTAGAACAAAAAGCAACGAGTAAAAAAGCAAAATACTCTAATTATTTTACTATCGATAGATACAAATTTTTCGCAACGTTACCCCATATCTGTACTTACAGCTTTTTTAAGCGACTAGTAATGTTCTGTTATCAACATTTAAAAAAAATGTAGATTAGGATAGATTGAAATAAAAATGTCTTTCACTTTTCATGAAATTTTAATATGTAGTTTATTTTGTGTTTAAAGAGTCCTAATCTAAGTTTCAGTGTACATTAAGAATTATAGTTGAAACACATAAAATCTCGTTTGTTATATTAGACTCTTCAGTCTTCATTCATCAATACAGTCCTGATGATGCCGTGCAGTCACGGCAAAACGTCAAAATAAATACTAATAAGTATGTATTTCTTTGTGTGTTTTTTTAAAAACCTAATATAATATACGACATTTTATTATTTCCTATTTTTTTTAAATAATTGGGATAATTTTAATGAAATAAATTATTTTGTTACTTGTAATCATATTGAACCTGAATGATTTATATATATAGGCGGCTTTAATCCCCTATTATTAATATATATTTTATAAAATATAATTTATAAATATTTTTCTTAATGATATTTTTTATTTTTTTATTCTATTTTACGTTCAATTCCAAACAAATTTTCTGGTTTATTAATAATATTATTTTCATTATTTTTAATTTCTCCTTCTATTAAAAAATATAATTTAATTCATAATAATAAATTTAATTTAAAAATAACTTTTTTAATACAAGTTTTTTTTTCAAGTATAATTTTTTATTTAAATTTCTTTCTCATTTTGATTCGTTTCTTTACAGAAACAAAAAATATCTTGGATAGTGACCAAATTGGGTGAGGTGCTTTACTTTGAGACCTTCAAAACAATTTTTTAGCTTGCTAGGTGAAAGAAGGGTGGAGCAATAGGCCCCATAGTGCATCTCTTTTTGAAAAAAAAACGCTGTTTTTTATGTTTTTTAGCCAGTCAAAATGGTGTGAGAAAGCCTTTTTAGCACAGTGCACTTTGAGTTTCTGTATCTTCTTGGGTCAAAACTCTGACTCCTACAAGGGGGTCGAAAAGCTGTCGATCGCGATATTTCAATATTAGATACAAAATTTTCACCAACTCTGCATCAGTTATTTTTTTGGTCCTGTAATTTCATCAATTTTTTTTTTTTTAACTTCTGGAAGTGTATTAGAAAAGAAAATTTGAACATTTTCTATACCAGTCTAGCCAGTTGTAGATCGTAATATTCTAATATTGTTAAATTTTCACTGATGGTTTTGAATGAATTATTTTTTCGCCCGGAAACTTCACGAAGATTTTTTTTCTTAACCATTGGAGATGAATTCTGAAGGAGTTTTTGAGAAATTTTCAATACTAGTACAGCCAGCTGCTGATCACGATATTCTAATTCGCATCAACACTGGTGGCGTCGCCAGTTCTTGCTTTTCAAAATCACTCATCTTGCCGTAACAATTTGCTTCGAAGTTCAATTTTGTTACTTCGAATTTTCGTATCGTACTTTTTTTTTCTGATTTTCCTAATAGCTATATTGCCCATCCTGAAAATTTGATGTTATGCATGATGACAGATTTCACACAGGAAATTCGATAAAAAGGAATTCAGCAATTAAAAGAATCAGAAAAAAAACTTCTGCGTTACGAAAATTTGACGTACCAGAATTGAACTACGAAGTAAATCATAACACTAATGTGATTAATTTTGGGAAGCAAGAACAAACTGACGATGCCACCAGTGTTGATGCGTTAAGCGGGGTACATCCCTAAATTTTCAAATAATACCAAAACTGTCGAGAGAATGATCAGAGTAGTAAGTGAGGCTTCGAATGCAGCGTGTAAAGAGGAAAGGAAGGGTAATTGTGAATAAATTGAAAAAGCGAACATTTTTGAAAAAATTCAATACGAAGAAACTACGCGGGGTAGCATAACTTTCAATAACCCTTCACGTTCTTTATCGGATCGCTTATAGATTTACAAAATATAAAGCATTCTCAACGTAAAGGTATTCATTTCAATCGATAATTAATTCATTTGTCTTTGTTCTAGTTTAACGAATTGTTCTGCTGGCAAAATGAAACATTCTCTTTCTTTCTTTCTTTCTTTCTTTTTTTGTTTATTTTTTATTATTAATTAAATTATACTTTCTCATTCAGTTGCTTGCCCTGCGGCAAAACATTTATGAAATTCATTCGAAATTTACTTCAAGAATGTAGCAATATGAAACTGAGTGCACTAATACAGTAAATTTTTAATTTCATTCTCAAAATTTATAAAATTAATAGCAGTTTATTACTTAAAAATTCCTCAAAAACCCACTTTTGCTCCAACTATTCTCCAAATCAAATTGAGAAGCTGAAATTCAAGTTTATTCGAATGGAGTAAATGAAACATTTTGAAATTTATACAGATTATAAGGTCCTATATACACGCATGTATGAAAATTTTTTGAAAAAATCGGTAAAAATTTTCCTCATTTTTTCACATACTGATAATTTAAAAAAATAGTAAACAGCCATGCCACATCACTGGAGCTGAATTTTCAATTGGGGCTTCTTCATTTTGCAGATAACGTTGCTAACCCTTTGATGTCTATAGGCCACATCTATAACTAAGTCTGAAAGTTCCTACCCTTTCCCTTCCAAAACCACTCAAGAAGTTGAATTTCGAACAGATGTAATATTTCTTGCCATGCTATAATCATATGATCATATATTTTTCGAAAATGTACTGATTTAATTAATTTTAATCCCAATTAAAGTTTTTTTTTTAAATTATTTTTATTTTTATTTTTTTAATTCAGTTTTTTCTTCCTTATTTTTAAAATAATTATGATGAACTGTCTATGTGCAATACACCCTCAAGACATTTTCAGTTATGAATACGATTAATATAGTTGAATTCGTTAACTGGAGGTTCAGGCAAATAGGCTAGAGCAATAAACAAAGAGTAAAAAAGGGAGAATACTCCAACCATTTTATTATCGATAGGTACAAAACTCAGACTGCTACAAGAGGGTCGAAAACTTGCAGATCGCGATGTTTCAATATCAAATACAAAATTTTCGTCTATTTTGCATTAATTATTTTTTTCAGTTGGTAATTTGGTTAATTTTTTTTCAATCTCTAGAAGTATATTGGAAAAAAATTTTTGAAAATTTTTTGTACCGGCGTAGCGAGTAGTAGATCACAATATTCGAATATTGTAAAATTTTACTGGCTTTGAATGAGTTATTTTTTCGTCGCGAACCTTCACGAAGATTTTTTTTTCTCATCTACTAGAAATAAATTTTTAATGAATTTTTGAAAATTTTTCAATACTAGTATAGCCAACTGCTTATCGTATATTGTGAAAAATTCAACAACTTTGAATTATTTTTTTGTTTGTTAATTCAGTTTTTTTTTCCCCCATTTCTAGTATCAATATCTATATCCATATATATACAAGCAGCGCTTAGCTCGCTCACATCGTTTGGTTTTTTATTTCTCACTTGCTTCGTTCGCTAGGTTCGTATCAACTCTTTTTCACTTTTGAATAACAACCATTAATTCCATAAAGTAAGCATTTTTTGTTTCAACGTAGAAATATCCATTTTTTCTATCAGTGTAGTGGAGACGCGGGCATATAGAATCGGCCGTCAAATCCGGGCATAAACAACCACAATGTTAAATGAAGTTGGTAATTAGTTATACCGTACGTCCAAATGATTCGGGTACAATCAGCGCAAAGATCTCAGTTTGTTGATAACAAAATAAGAATTAAATTACAATTTTTAAATTAGAAATCATTTTTAAAATTACTTCTATGAATTTTAAGGCTAATAAATTCATTTCAACTGCATTACAATTTCTTTAGATTTGAAAAAACCGATTTTAAATAATTGGAAAAGAGTTTTATTCGCTGATTGTACCCGAATCACTTGGACGCACAGCAGAAGACCAAAAAGAGTAAATACCAAAATACCACTATAATTGTAGTTTAATTCTTATTTTGTTATCAACAAACTGAGATTTTTGCGCTGATTGTACCCGAATCATTTGGACGTACGGTATAACTAATTACCAACTTCATTTAACATTGTGGTTGTTTATGCCCGGATTTGACGGCCGATTCTATATGCCCGCGTCTCCACTACACTGATAGAAAAAATGGATATTTCTACGTTGAAACAAAAAATGCTTACTTTATGGAATTAATGGTTGTTATTCAAAAGTGAAAAAGAGTTGATACGAACCTAGCGAACGAAGCAAGTGAGAAATAAAAAACCAAACGATGTGAGCGAGCTAAGCGCTGCTTGTATATATATGGATATAGATATTGATACTAGAAATGGGGGAAAAAAAAACTGAATTAACAAACAAAAAATAATTCAAAGTTGTTGAATTTTTCACAATATACGATAAGCAGTTGGCTATACTAGTATTGAAAAATTTTCAAAAATTCATTAAAAATTTATTTCTAGTAGATGAGAAAAAAAAATCTTCGTGAAGGTTCGCGACGAAAAAATAACTCATTCAAAGCCAGTAAAATTTTACAATATTCGAATATTGTGATCTACTACTCGCTACGCCGGTACAAAAAATTTTCAAAAATTTTTTTCCAATATACTTCTAGAGATTGAAAAAAAATTAACCAAATTACCAACTGAAAAAAATAATTAATGCAAAATAGACGAAAATTTTGTATTTGATATTGAAACATCGCGATCTGCAAGTTTTCGACCCTCTTGTAGCAGTCTGAGTTTTGTACCTATCGATAATAAAATGGTTGGAGTATTCTCCCTTTTTTACTCTTTGTTTATTGCTCTAGCCTATTTGCCTGAACCTCCAGTTAATGAATTCAACTATATTAATCGTATTCATAACTGAAAATGTCTTGAGGGTGTATTGCACATAGACAGTTCATCATAATTATTTTAAAAATAAGGAAGAAAAAACTGAATTAAAAAAATAAAATAAAAATAATTTAAAAAAAAAACTTTAATTGGGATTAAAATTAATTAAATCAGTACATTTTCGAAAAATATATGATCATATGATTATAGCATGGCAAGAAATATTACATCTGTTCGAAATTCAACTTCTTGAGTGGTTTTGGAAGGGAAAGGGTAGGGACTTTCAGACTTAGTTATAGATGTGGCCTATAGACATCAAAGGGTTAGCAACGTTATCTGCAAAATGAAGAAGCCCCAATTGAAAATTCAGCTCCAGTGATGTGGCATGGCTGTTTACTATTTTTTTAAATTATCAGTATGTGAAAAAATGAGGAAAATTTTTACCGATTTTTTCAAAAAATTTTCATACATGCGTGTATATAGGACCTTATAATCTGTATAAATTTCAAAATGTTTCATTTACTCCATTCGAATAAACTTGAATTTCAGCTTCTCAATTTGATTTGGAGAATAGTTGGAGCAAAAGTGGGTTTTTGAGGAATTTTTAAGTAATAAAATTCTTAAATCTCCATATCTCCTCAACAAATGTACCCAGAAGTTTCGAACGCGTTTGTTGGTAACTAAAATGTGACTTTTTGAATTTCAGTAGAATGGATCCAAAATGGCACAGTATGAAGGTAGAAAATTTTAGGAGTAATATGAAGAAACCCTAATTAAAAATTGAGCTCTAGTAATACCGCATGGATGTTTGTGTCTTTTTTTAAAATTAGTTAACCAGTCATCATAAACATTTCCTGTGATATTTACAGTTATTTTTCATATTAAAAAAGAAAAAAACTACTCGTGTTCATTCTAAATTCCGAATATCTGCAGTTTTGCATTTCTTTTGACATTAAATTCAAATATATTGAGAACTGAAAAAACTGGAATAGCGGAATAGCACTTTCGTGGAATTAAATGTAGTATTTTTAAAGCTCTCTTTCGTCATGCATCGAAAAAGTTCCCATATCATCTCAGTCTCAAGTAATCACATAGAAAAATTATACAACATTCCCATTAATCGCAGTAAGGAAGCTTGTATAGCTTTTCGCTTTTTTTGCGTGAACACAGCTCTGTTGTAGGAACATGCCGCCAAACCTACTCGCACGTTCGATTTTCCTATATTAAAACGAGAATGTGTTCATGCAAAAAAACGAAAAACTACACAAAGCCTTCGTATTGCAAATTAATTATATATATTTTTTTAAAGTTTGATTCATTTAATTAATTTTTTTTATTTATATTCGATTTTTACTAGAAAAATTACTTAATTAATATCAATTGAAACGTGTTTAAAAAATCTTAAGCAGCAAAAAAAAATAAGTTTAAAACAAAGAAAAAAAAACGTTTTGAACTAAAAAAAACATTATTATTTTTTTTTAACCATGAATAAAAAACCATTATTACCAATAAATTATAAATTTATTACGTACTTCGTATATAGCAAATGCGATGAATGTCTGTATAGTATATAAATATAAACAAAAATGAATAAAAAGAACAAAAACAAATAAAAACAAATAAAAGCAAGTAGAAATGAATAACAATGAATTAATTAAAAAATAAATAACAAAATCGGTGCGTAATAATTTTTTTTGAAAATGACGATTTAATGGTGTTTCACCAAACTTAGTACGAAGATACACTGAATGCTCGTTGCGATCAATCAATCGATACGACCGAAGTCGCGATTTACACGTCGTTACACGGAGCATTATGTACATAGCTCCGACGCTATGTTTTTTCATGTAACAACGCATTACTGATTATACGTAATCAGAGCTAATTACGCAAAAAAGCTAAAACTTAATGCGACGTTAGCATACTTAGACTAACTAAAACGACCTCATTTGGTGAAAAGCTTTTTTCATATCCAAAAAAGATGCATCATTCCTTTTTGTCATATCTGAGGGTAAGCCATACACACATGGTCCCGAATCACAATGTCCACATATCAATTCCATCACTTTTCGCGTAGAGATTTGCTTTGTCATTCCAAGGAAGGTATCGAAAAATTGTCAAAAAATTTCGATATTAGTCATCAGCTCGACAAAAAGCTGACATAATGTCTCAAATGCATTATAAAAATTAAACATGTATTTTTATTTTTATTTTTTACCACCTTCTTTAAAACTGTTCAGCTTTTAAAGCATTGTATAAACAAAAAAAATTTGAACAACAAAAAAAATTTTGGTTTCTAGGAGGTTTCGAAATCTGAACCTTTCATATTCTCGTGCTGACTCCTTACCCATTTTGCCACTGCTCGTAATTGAAGCATATTGCATTTTTCTCGAACTTATATTTGAAAGGTATCTAATAGAAGTACCTATAGTTTTTTATATTTTCACAACTTCATTAGAAAAAAAAAAACAGTAATGTGTTGATATAAAATTTTATGAAAATATCGAGTAAGTGCAGATATTTCCATCGTTATATCGACTCAATATGAAATATAAATTGTAAAACGACAAAAATGATTGAAAAATTATAAGCCTGAAAAAAATTCTAAATGATCAGTCCTTTAAAAATCAATAGCGAGATATATTTCTCATTTTCAACTCATGATTTGCAAAAAAAAAAAAATGATATCAATAAATCAATTATTATTTAAATTATAATATATACCTATAAATTAATCTAAGTATAAAAAATCTAATTTTTTAATTAAATGAGAAAAGAATAACAAAAAAAAATTAAACTTGAATTTATACGTTCAAATTGATTTATATTAAAATTTACCATTAAAATAAAAATAATTCAAATATGTCGAAATTCGATGAAAATGTCGATTATAGAAATATTCAACGACGCGTGGACTCGACATGAAATCAAAAGTATAAAATAATGTAATAATAGTAAATAAATGGAATTTGCATAATAATTAAAACCATTACTCCCAAAAAATATAACACATTATGTTTTTAAGTTTCTTGCAACCTCAAAAATGGTGTCGATTTGTTCGTAGAGTATATTGTCGGTATCGACGCTGTTGAACGAAGGGTGGCATCATATTTCAGTGTGGTGATTTCATTGAATTTAATTTACAGCACGAAGGGCTATTTTGTTTGAAGCCACTATATTTTTCTTTTGCGCGATTATTCTGTTCTGTAAAGCAGAATTGAAGTGCATGGTTAGTACCCACCTAGATAATTCAGTCAATGCAAAGTAAGACGAACTTTTTCGTCCTTACATAATTATTGGAGACATTCCGGCCGGATCTTTTAGATTTTTGTAAGCCAATTCTGACATAAATAAATAATTGTTTTATTATGCTTTTTCCATTTTCAACTTAATACCAAACCACATATTTGTATGCCGTTTTTGTGCGTGAATATTTTTGTATTTTTTTACATCATTTATCTACGTGTATTATTCTAGTTTTAAGATATTATTGATATTGAGCTAATGTTAGTTTATCGCTGATAATCTGCTCGCCATCATATTGTATTTATTTGTTTATATTTCGGGATTATTCATCTTCTTATCAAGTTGACGCGTGCCACACCGATACTGTTCAGTGTTCACCTAAACACGCTACGCTCAGCTGATCAACTGAGTAATGCCAGTATGTTATCGCTGGCTACACTATAATATATAGACTTTCATAGGTACGTAATACCTATGACTAGAACACTAGCCTTATTTTATTCCTCTAAAAGAAATGAAGCTTTGTGAATCACTACTAGTAGACTTGTGAGATTGTAATGTATTTGTTAAACACGTCGATTTGAATTATATTTATATTAAAGCGGTTGATGTGTACGGAATCAATTGCGTGCACGATCAACTTACGATATACATCTAATTTGGGTGGAGTGTAAAAAATATGTATATCTTTGATTTTCACCTCATTTGATGAAGGAATTCACTTTGAGTGGAGACTTCCCAAAAAAATTTTGAGTCCCCTTGGTGAAAGAGAAGAGAAGCAGGAAATTCTCAGAGTGTACCACTTTTTTTTTTAAAAAAAAAAGCTGTTTTTTGTGTTTATTTTAACCAGTCAAAATGGTATGAGAAACCCTTTTTAGCACTTAACAAGGTGCAAGTTGAATTTCTGCATCTTCCTGTACCATCGCCATCCTTCTTGGATTAAAACTCAGTCTGCTACAAGGGGGTCAAAAAGTTGCTGATGGCGACATTTCAATATTATGAAATTTTTGCCAACTCTGCATCAGAGCTGCCAACTGCTATACTGAAAACGTACTACTTTTTCGTATTTTCAAAATGCCGAAAAATCGCTAAAATCACTTTTTTTTTTAAACAAACGCAGAAATGAAAGAAAACTAATAAAATGAATATTTTATTCTTTAAAAAAACTATTGCTGTAATAGTTTTTGTATCATATTTATCTGTGATTAGTGTTGTGTGTGGTTACCATCAATGCCTAGTAACATTCTAAACATTCAAATCAAAATTTGTATAGGTATTTGATCACCTTCACTGAAATACAAGTTATAGGATGGATCTTATTTCTAAATATGCGAGATTCAAAGCGAACTCGATCTCCAAAGGTGTAGAAAAGACGTTCAGAGATACAGATGACAATATTGAGAAATTATTTTTTTCATAATAAATAGGTAGTTTAGTAGGTATGTTATCATTTTTTTTCTTTTTTTAAATTTAGAATCAAAATTTTTCATCTTGAAAAATATCACTAAAAATCACTCCAAAAAGGAAAAAAACTGCAGTTTGGCTGGAAAAAGACACAAAAACACTACTTTTGTGGAAAATAACTACTAAAATCACTACTTTTTTTTCAAAGATGAATCACTACTGTTGGCAGCTCTGCTCTGCATCAGTATGATAGTAGTAAGGGTGGGACCCTGGGTTCCCCCAGGAAAATCGGTATGCAATCAACACGGCAGGAATGTTGCGGCTTAACATACCAGCTTGCGACTTGGGTGAGTAGTTTTCTCAATTATTATGTGAAATATAAAACCTATTGGTAGTAGGTGGTGTATGAATTTTTTCTAGAGTGAATTTTATAAATTCTTTTTTTAACTTTATTCATTTATATCTAATTTTGTTGCTGAAAAGAGAATTTGTACCTATCTACAGTTTATGAGTATGAAAAAATTAAAAAAGAGAAACATACATTTGAAAAAAGAGTTTATCATCATACGCCAAGTAATTGACGTTATAATGAAAAAAAAATATGTACAGCTTGATAATTAAATGCTTGTAGGATTGTTATTATTAAAAAACCACGCAATTTTAGCAATTTTTTAATAATAGAAAATGAACGAAACACATTCGAAATACATACTGGACATTACCATTTCGCGTAGTAATTAACTAGCTAACTAAAACGTACGTATTATACAACTTGTACATCAGACGACTTCGACTTATCTGTTTCGTTAACAAAATTACACGAAAGGGGTAGTTTTACATATTATACGCAAATGCGGTAATTTACGTATTAACAAGGATAAAATACTAAAGACTAATACAAAAAAATATTTACACAACTAATAAAATAAAATACTTACCTACATATGAATAAGCAAATTAAATCTAGTCTTTAAAAAATGAAAAGTAAACTTTTATGGGTATAATTATCTTAGAAAATACACTAATTTTTAAAATTGAATCTTGAAAAAAAAAGGAAGCTGTGAATCTTGATTTATTACATATATAGATTGTACAGTATGATAAATTCAGGCCCAATCTTGGAAATGCTACTATCCTTCCAAGACCAGATCCTACGTTGCTCGAAAGTTTTGTGTATATATTTCAGCGTATATAGCTTTCAATTTTATACAAACGTTGGGAAGCCATGGATATAATGCTATCTTGGGTAGACCCATCTGCGCCTGACAAGGATAATAGTAAATCTGAAGTGTATATCATAAGAACAACTGCATATCATTTATCTCTCTATATATTAAAATCAAAATGAAATCGGTTTTGAGATGCGCGCGCATCCTTGTTTTGTAGTGGAAAGAGGCCGGTTTCTTCAATAAATTGAAGAAGTAGAGAAACAGTCACTTCGTTAGCCTTAAATTCGCGACGTCAAGAGATGTATTAGAAGGCTCTGGTAACATCCACCGAATCGAATTGCCTATCTGTAATTATTGGCAACCGCGCAATCACGTTATCACTAGTGAATCATTGCGCGCGCAAATTGTGACAACAGGTGCAACAACTTCTTGAAGGGGAAAAAAAAGGTAAAAATGTTGAAATGAATCAGTGTAAGAAAGTTGGAGATGAGTAAATACTCTTTAAAATTATTATTACGTTCAACTGTTTTCAAATTTTTATTTTTTTTCAAATAAAAAAAATGATTATAAATGTAAAAAAAAACGTAAGCAGCCATGCCGCATTACTGGAGCTGAGTTTTTAACTGGGGCTTGTTTTGATTTAGTAATAACCTTGCTTAACCGTTCATCACTACAGGCCACACCCAACACCAAGTCTGAAAACCCCTACCCTATCCTTTCCAAAAACACTTAAGAAATTTAATTTGGTACAAATGTAGTATTTCTTGCCATGAAATAATCATGCGAACACATATTTCTCAAATTATAACTATTTGAGGGTCCTCAAATTATCTTCAAATTTTGTAAATCCGCCATTTTGGATCCATTTTGACTCAAATTTAAGTGGTTATATTCTGGTCACAAACTAATCCTACACACAAAGTTTGACCATTCTAGGCCGATTTGGTGATGAGATATGGAAGATTCATGAAATTTCCTGCAGCAATTTCCCCTCCAAAAGCCGTTTTTTGCTCTAACTCCCCTCCAAAATCACTGAGGAAGCTAAAATCAAAATACGTTTGTCACTTGGGCTCATTTTATCATATGACACAGCAATAAAAAATTTTCGACCCCTCCTGTACCCCCACCACTATTTTAGGTTGGTAACCCCGCCTTCCCCCTCCAACATCATGTATGGAAGTGAATTCGGGATATAGTATACAACTTATCCCCAATAACCATATGAATTCATATTAATTACATTTTTACCAACTTGAGGCTCCTCAAGCTCTACTCAAAATTTTGATAATCCGCCATTTTGAATCCATTTTGATCCAAATTCAAGAGGTCATATTGTGGTCACCAACTAACCTCACACACAAAATTTGACCTCTTTAACTTGATTTGGTGGGGAGATATGGAAGATTCAAGAAATTTCATGACTCAAAACTTCCTCAAAAAGCCGTTTTTTGATCTAACTCCTCTCAATATGCACTCAAGAAGCTGAAATTTGGATATGTTAGTATCCGTGACTCACTCTTTCATATGAAATCAAAAACGAAAAATTTGAGCTATTTGCCCCTTCTCCAGCCCCCCTCAAAATTTGAGTGATCCGCCATTTTGAAATTTATCGAAAAAACAAAAAAACTATTTTTGCGCATTTTCAAGAAGAGTCTCTCACCAAATTTTGAGCGAATTTTATGAATACTCGCCGGCGCTACGCGTGGGGGAAAAAATATATATATATATATACCAAAAAGTTGGACATTTGCCAGATGATTACAAATGGTCTGAAACGCAAAGATTTGAAGACCCCACCCTCCCCCGACCTTCCCTTCCCAAATCAGGTAGGCTGTAATAGCTATCGTTTTGTTAAAAACTCAGCTAAAAATTGCTGATCTTGTTTTCTTCAACTGGAAGAGATTAAAACAAAAAATGTTATTACAATTGTAGAATGGATAATTAATATACCAAGGTTTCAAATAATAAAAAATAATAATAATAATTGACGATTAATTTTAATGTAACCCTACATTACAAATATTGAATTCTTTAAATCATGAAGTACATTATGTATTAAAATTTTAAAAAGATATCTCATTTCTGCATTATAATTATGAAAATATTGACTTTGTGTTTATCATAAAATTTTCTGACACAGAGTGACAGAATTGATATAAAAATTGAAAAAAAAAGCGCAAGCTAACACTGCATGATTTTTGATAAACTAAGAGTAACTCAACATCAAGGTCCAAAAACAACTCATAAGCGGGGTTTTCAAGTCTTCAATTATAATAGATGGATATTATGATTTCTTGATAATTCATCAGCGCGAGATGCAACCTCGTAAGCTGAATGTGAATATTTTATATATATAAAAAAATACATTAAAATGCTTTTTCAAGATTACGGAAGTCATTTGTTTCAATTAATGTTCAAAATCGTAGTATGTAGTTGATTGAAGGAGTTAAAATCAAGGGGACTTTCCTACCCATTTCGCTCATTGAAAATAAAGTATGAATCTTTCTAAGTTTGCTTTACTATATTCATTTTTTTTTTTTTTTTTTGATGAAAAATTCGCGCTATATTATTTTAGAATATGATTCGGGTGATTCGTAAAACAAAAATTGTTCTGAAATAGTGGCTGTAAAACAATAAAGAAAAATATATCTTATTTGTTGTTAGAAAAAGAATCTAAATTTTGAATCTATTTCCTGACATTACAAAATTTAAGCTCCGAAATATGATTTCGCGAAAAAATCAGCGAAAAGGCGTGTGACTAATAAATAAAGTCATTACCTATAACAACGATATATTTGTTTCATTATGATGTAATGCTTTTGTTTTCTCGAGACAAAATGATAAGTAAGATTTTCATGCTACTGAGTTGGACTTCTGGAATTGCTAAGTTTCATCTATTTACACTGAATTTTGCCGAGTTTAAAAGGGTTTCAGCAGTGAACATGGCAACGTCTTTTTCAGCTGATGGCAGGTAGTCACAAACAAGAAAAATTGCATGCTTAATTCACGAGCAATACTACAATGGAAGGCAGGATATGAATAGACGAAGGGAGAAAACAGATACAAACCTTTTTTTCTCTCTCTCTCTGTTATTATGAAGAGGTAAATGTCCTTGTCGATACTAAATTCGATAGAGTATTAGGAACTGAAGATTTTATTTTTCTCTCTTCAAAATACATTATATTGAACGTACACACTACGGCAAATGTTCGGAAATTTTTGTTTTATGAATTTTTTAGATTTAATGTCACCCTTCTTTAAGAAATTAAAGAAAAAATTTGTTGAGAAATTTCATTTTTTGATTCGATGAGTACTATGCGCTTGATAATTCATTTCCATTACTTTATTTACATATTTGAATGCCCACTCATACAGCTTCATGAATCACTTACTAAGAGGTCACTTCCATAAGTTACAAATAGTCCTTTTTCCAAGATAATTAATAATGTTAAATTGAAATTGAAACTTGAAAAAAAAAAGATGATTTTGGGAAAACAAATCAAAATTTGAATTTTATGTTCAAAACAGAGAAGGATGGACCTGAAAGAAATCGTCTACTTCTGAAGAAAAGCTTATAAATGTTTTTTGTAGAAATTCAGTTCGATATCTCCTGTAAAAGCGAAGTTCTCGTAACGAGCCTATATCGTTTATATACGTATTGAGCTGATCTCTTCTTCTCGCGTTGTTTTTCATTAATTTTTTCGAAAAATTCCTTTTTCAGAGCTAAAAATTAGTCGTATCAGGAAAATTTATCAAAATTTGCATTTTTCGTTGAAAAAAGAGTAGTGTACATCTTTTTAGCGGACTTTACTTTTCAAGTAATGTCCGCTATTGCGTTCACTCGGGTTTCTTAGTATGTTTATTTATTTTTTTGTTTGTTTGTTTCTTGCACCAAATTTTTCTTTGTCGCGCGATATCTGGAGTAAAAGTGATCGGATCGAAACCAAATTTTGAGGAAGGGTGAGGGTAGTCATGTTCTCGAGCTGATTAGTTTTTGGATGTGATCGGACGTGAGGTAGCGTGAGGAGGCGTGAGTCAAGGTTTTCTGGTTGTCGCGCGATAACTTGAGTAAAACTTGACGGATCGAAATGAAAGTTGGATGAAGGGTGGGGGTAGTTAAGTTCTCGAGCTGATTAGTTTTTGGAGGTGATCGGACGTGAGTTAGCGTGAGGAGGCGTGAGTCGAGGTTTTCGGTTGTCGCGCGATAACTCGAGTAAAACATGACGGATCGAGTTGAAAGTTTTATGGACGGTGGGGGTAGTTGAGCTCTCAAGCTGATTAGTTTTTGGAGGTGATCGGACGTGAGTTAGCGTGAGGAGGCGTGAGTCGAGGTTTTTAGTTGTTGCGCGATAACTCGTGTAAAACATGATGAATCGGATTGAAAGTTGGAAGAAGGGTAGGAGTAGTGGAGCTTCAGAACTAATTAGTTTTTGGAGATGATTAAACGTGAGGTGACGTGATGAAGCGTGAGTTGAAGTTTTTTTGGTTCTCGAGTGGTAATTAGGGGGCAATGTGATGGAGAGAATTGAAAATTGGAAGAGTGGTAAATGCAGTGACTTTTGAAGCTGATTAATTTTCTAGCATTATGAGACGTGAATTGGCGTGAGGAGGCGTGAGTAGAGGTTTCTAGTTCTCGCGTGATAGCTCGAGTAGAACTTTATTGATGGAGTTGAAATTTATTAAAAGAGTGGAGCTAGTGAAGTTTCAGAACTGATTATTTTCTGGAGGTGATTGGACGTGAGGTAGCGTGAGGAGGCTTCACGTGAGATTTTTAGACGTGAGACAACGTGAGTTGAGGTTTTTTTTGTTCTCGCGCGATAACTAGAGTAGAACTAAGTGAGTAGTATGTGATTTGAGGGAACGTGAGTTGACGTGACGGGGCGTGAGTGGAGGTTTTTTAGTTCCTGCATGATAAGTGGAGTACATTTTCACGGATCTAGTGTAAAGATGATCGAACGTGAGCCTGCATGACATGACGTTAATCAAATTATTCGCGAACGAAATCATTATTTTAGTGGTTTTTCGAATAAAAGTTAATTTGTGATCGATTCGTTCGAAATGATTGTTTTCAAATGAATCATTCGCAAACGAAATCGTTATTTTAGTGATTTTTCAAATAAAAGTTAATTTTTGATCGATTCGTTCAAAATGATTCTTTTCAAATGAATCGTTCGCGAACGAAATCATTATTTTAGCAGTTTTTTGAATGAACGTTAATTTTTAATCAATTCGTTCGGAATGATTCTTTTCAATTGAATCGTTCGCGAACGAAATCATTATTCTAATGGTTTTTTGAATAAACGTTAATTTTTGATGGATTTCGTATTTTCTTCAAAATGATTCTTTTTAAATGAATCGTTTGCGAACGAAATCATCGATTTCCGACTGTTAATTGGTGATTGATTCGTTTAAAATAATTCCTTTCAAATGAATCGTTCGCGAACGAAATCACTATTTTAGTGGTTTTTTGAATGAATGTTAATTATTGATCAATTCGTTCACTTTTGATTTATTAATCAATGAATTTTTGTCTAAAAAGAAATAAATAGGTAAAGTCCGCTTTTAAGATACTCTAGTATCTTCTAGTTTGATAGTTTTTTCACCATTATTACGACCTATTTTCAATTTTTGTCCTTTCTGGCGCAATAAAACTATAATGAACGGATGAAAATAGCTGAAAATTCGAAAAGACAATATTCATGCGAATGTGTGAAACTACATTTCTTTCTATTTTGGGTTTATCTCAAAATTACGGTTCACTCAAATTTTGAGACAAATTTGAGGAGCACGAAATGCCTCAAAATGTTTGATTCCACTGTTGCATGATGAAGGGATGTAAGGACGCAAACATGACCAATTGTCAATTTCCTATGTCAATTTGAAGGAGAGTTAAAGGAGAAAAATGCTTTTTGAACTTTCATTTTGGAATTTAAGGGGTTAAATGGAGCATTTGAAGAAATTGTTCTGGAAGCCTTGGATCTGTCGCTTGATGACAATTACACATATTGTAGAAAGAAATTGTTCACATTTTCAAACAAGGCTTACAAATGATTTTTCCAGAAATTCAGTTCGATATCTCCTGTAAAAGCGAAGTTCTCGTGACGAGCCTATATCGTTCATACGTATTGACCTAATCTCTTCATCATGCGATGTTTTTCGTTAATTTTCTCGAAAAACTCCGTTTTCAGAGCTCAAAATTAGTCGTATCAGGATAATTTATCTAAATTCGGATTTTCCGTTAAAAAAAGAGTAGTAGGTACACTGAAAGAACAAATACAGTACTCAGTACTCAAAAAATAAGTAAATTTGTGACATGAATCGATTTCAGTAACGATTACATAAAAAAAGGAAGGTAGTATTGCGCTTGTAAGAGAATGATTACTGGATAATATTGGAATTATTTCCTTGAATACATAAAAGTACCATTTCATCACATCACAGATTTACACCTAATACTCACTAATACGAGAATGGTTACTGACTTTTTCAATAATGAAATCTCTTTTACTGCGTTCTATACTTACTGAGTACTGTATTCATTACTTGTATGTAAGAGAATGTGTGGTCACCTCGTAGGTGAATGAATATTACATGGTGTAGGAACCATTACTTTGAGCATGTGGAAGTGTAGTTGATGTTGCATCGCAGTCTTATATTCAATACCTGCCTATATGAGAATGGTTACCGAATTTTTTAGTGGTGAAATTTCACTTTTAATGCACTTAGTACTAACTAAGTACTGTATTTCGTACTTGTCAAGTATAGTACTCAGTACTGGCTGAGTATGGTACTCGGTACTTGCTCAGTATGATACTCTGTACTTGCTCACTACTGTACTCAGTACCTCAATACTTTCTAGAAAAATAAAATGCCAATAAAAGATGAAATGTTATAAGATTGAAGATTTATTATTTAAAAAAATAAACATAACAAAAGATTGTACCTATCGAATAGAATAACAATACATATGTTTTACATCACCACATTTACCTACACGCACACTTCCCTCGTCAGTTAGGCGGCAAATTGAAAAAAAAAATGAAGGTAACAAAAGCATTTGATAAGTATATATTGCTACTTGTCTTTTTCCAAATTTCTTAATTTTCTTTTAGTTTTTATTTATTAAAAATATAGAGAGTTTCAATCAAATCTTAATATATATATGAATCTGCATGGTTTGAGTTTTTCCTTTGTGACTCTTCTCCTCCGCAACTACTGGTCCGATTTTGACAAAATTTTAGGTTCCCGTCCGAATTAACGTGTAGAAGGTTTTTAACTATAATCCAAACCCCCGAGTTCAAAATAAGGGGAGGAGAGTCAAAATTTTAAATAGCTTTCTCCTAAATTTCGAAATAGCATTTTTTTTTGATAAAAGAATTATAGGGTATGAATCAATTTTCTTATGTTTTTACCATTTTTCATTTTAGGGCACCCGTAACCCTCAAATTTGACTCAAAAGTAACATCATAAAATCAAAAATTGTTAAATTTTAATTTTTTTCAAAAATAAGTACCTAGCACATTCTTTTGCACTATAGTTACCCAAGTCTCATGTAGATTTTCAATGTTTTTCCACCAGAATTGGGTAGGGGGTAAAGAAAAACCAAAATTTCTGTAATTTTTCTTCCTTTTAATAATAAAAAAAAAAAATCAATCAACGCGTTGAAAATAACAACAATAAAAATGTATAAAAATTTCAAAAAGAACGGACCCAAAATAAGGCTGTTATCGCGAGTTACAAATTCCAAAATGTTTTACATACGCCAGTTGATGATTGTCATCGCAACCACCCACAGCTTTTTTCGATTTGATTGAAATTTGAATTTTTTTGCGAAATATATAAACTTCGATATTTGATCTATTGAATATTGAATACAAGGACGCAATTTTTATAAACTTTGATATTCGATTTATCGAATATATTAGCAGTGACTTTGAATATGCGTTAATACCATTTCAATATGTAAAATACTCTACTTATAATGAGGCTGATTACTTATGAACCGGATAATTGTTGGAAACCAAATTTTTCCTTCATCATTTCTGTACATCCCCATCGAAAATAATAAATTAATTCAGCCGTGAAAAGGCTTATATGTATTTTTTTTCTTTCATTTTTTAATTAAATCAGAATATGTCTATTACCGTTAATAAGGAAGGAGGTACAGAAGCATAAATATGAAAATTCATCATTTGCCAATACCTTCCAAGAAAAACTATCAGGATTTAATATTACGTAGGATTGATAGTGGTTATCAAAAAATGAATTTGAAAATGATTGCACTACGCATAATAAACCATGAATTGGGTGAAGAAGAATATATTTCACGAAGTAGAAAATTGGATCGCTACGATTTGCAGTAAATTCAGCGAATACTTGTTGGGGTACAATTTTTTTACAATAATAAGAAACCCAATTCAGGACAGAAATTTCGAGATCTAGAGAATCATTCGGGAAACAATGAGAAAATTTGTCAAAGGAAGATACATCAGAGAGTTTCACTTTTGATGACGGGCCATATTCGAAACAGAGTACATCAGAAACATTACGACATAAGAAACGATTATTTAAAATAAGTTGCGTTTTCAGTGCAATCGTTCTACAAACATTAATTCTGCAAATGGCGTTTTTCGAGATAACTTTCCCTTCGCGATGTTTACTCTCAAATCTCATTGATGAAAGATTCCATAATGGACCCATAAGCTCTAAAACGCGGGGATAGTGGATGAGGTGATGATGCTTTGGTTTCATATTTGATGGAAATAGGTCGTTTCGTAAGGAAAGATATTCAAAAATTAGGTTCTTTAAATATTTGGGAGAACTTTGATGTGAAACCTCTTCCATTATGCAATCGATCATTCTTTTTAAATGTAAGTAAAGCTCCCAATATGGATCGTTCTCGGGAACGAGGTCTCCGATAATGAGCGGAAAATTTCGAAAGAGAGAAACTGTTTCAGCAGATGAAAGTTTTAATTTGGATTTTAGCTGATTCTCTAATATTTGAGGGGGTCTATTTTCCCAATTCGGAATAGGGAATGCTGATACACGTTCATTAAAATGGATAAGAGTGAACATTTTACAGACATTGATGAACTGATTTAGAATTTTAGAAAGATCGTATTGCACAACGCCTTCCCAAATGTCGTGCATCACGTCTACGGAAATATTTTTCGTCACATTAAAGGAATCAAATTCATGGAAAACACATTTTTCCACAACGTTGTGAGATATATTACCACTCGATAGGTTTGCAAGGTCTTGGTTATAATTTGTTTCGTTTCGGATTATTACATCATCTTCTGTGTAAAATTTGTTGAAGTCATTGAAATTCGTTAAACAAAATCTACATGGAAACTGAGAACGAAATGATTCCGAAAATCCTAATACCGAATGAATACCCAAATTATCGCCTAATACGAGGGCTAAGGAGAATTTAAAATTAATTGTATTATTATTAACAGTGAATGAAATACCTTCTTCTTCTAAAAACTTCAATTCCTCAATAACTTTACGAAATATAGCGTTATTTTTAAATAATTTTCTATCTAAAGAATTGAACAAAACGAACAAAAATATATTATTTAGTTTGGATCGTAAATTTTTTGGGAGAAACGGCATATGGAAATAAATTGCTCCACACTTGGCTAGACCAGCGTGGCTGCCAAGGGGATTATTATTCTCATAATCATCAAAGTAAATGAACACTGGGAACAGGTTTTCATGATTCATGTTTTTAATTTTTTGTTGCCAGAAAGAACCTTGAATAAAATTTTGAACCAAAGTTTTGTTCTTTAAAGAATCCATATAATCCATAACTTGATCGTAAATATGGGGCAGTTCGAAAAAATTTTTTAATACATGTCTAATTGGTATGAATTCAGCGCTAGTTTTAATGGTTACCAGAGTCATTACATTTTTTTTTTTCTTATATTCTTCTCGTTCGCCTAATAAAGTCTGAATTGGTTTTATAAACGTTTTCTTTCGTTCAAATTCTTTAAATTGTAGAAATTCTGTCTCTAAATTTTTAAATACATTTTTGCTTTCTGTTAAATTATCTTCAATTCTACCATTTAATAAATTATCTTCTCTTAAATCCTCAACAATGGAATCTATTATATTAGAAATTAAATTTGTGACATCTTCTGAGATTTTTATAACTTGTGATCGAGGAACGTTCGGATAACTATGAAGTTTTGCTAAAAAATTAACAGCATATGAAAAAATATTACTACCTGCATTCGTTTCATTACTACGAACAGGTGAATGGGATATGTTTGAATCAAAAATATTTGGTGAGCTTATGTTTGAATCAGAAAGAATCGATATATTTGAATCGGAAATAGTTGGTAAACTAATACTAAGATCGTTAGAAGCAAGAGTACTATCAGTTGAATCGTTATTTGGTACACTTGAACTAAACGAAAAATGTTTTTTACTGGTATGTTTTCGGAGGGAATTTAAACTAGAGAATGTTCTCAAGCAATCATTTTCCAGACATTTGAAATGTGTTTCATGTCCATGCAAGGATGAAACATGTCTATAAAATGATCGCTCATCATTAAAATCTATAAAACAATGAGAACACTTCATTTTTTGTACTGAATTTTCAAAAAATCCTTAAAGCTATTTCAAAATTGCAATGAAAAAATAATTAAAAAAGCACTAAAATTATAAACGGTAAGAATACGAGTTTGAAACTAACTTACAACTGATTAAGTATATAACGTATAAAATTATCAAAACCATTCAATTCCGAATTTAAAAAATCGAGATGAAGTCAATAATAAAAATTATGATTCAAGTTTTAATTTGAAAAGTAAGACGTTGATCGATATAACATGTAAAATTATAAAATTATCAAAAACATTTAATTAATGAAAAAATAAAAAAACAAAATCAAATCAATAATAAAAATTATGATTCAAGTTTTAATTCGAAAAGTAAGACGTTGATCGATATAACATGTAAAATTATAAAATTATTAAAAACATTTAATTAATAAAAAAAAAAGAAAAGAAATCAAATCAATAATAAAAATTATGATTCAAGTTTTAATTCGGAAAGTTAAGGCTTTGATCGATATAACATGTAAAATTATAAAATTATTAAAAACATTTAATTAATAAAAAAAAAGAAAAGAAATCAAATCGATAATAAAAATTATGATTCAAGTTTTAATTCGGAAAGTTAAGGCTTTGATTGATATAATATGTAAAATTATAAAATTATCAAAAACATTTAATTACGAATAAAAAAGAAAAAAAAACGAGATCAAATTAATAATAAACATTACGATTAAAGTTTTAATTCGGAAAGGTAACGAGATCAAGTTAATAATAAAAATTATGATTAAAGTTTCAATTCAGAAAGTAAGACGTTAATCTGAGTGCCCAGCTTTTGGCTTGTTTCGCGGATATCGTATGCCGCAATTTGTATTACCTGCCAAATATGGTAGGAAAAGGGAGGGTATTCTAAGTCCAATGTGTAAAACAATTTGAACGCAAAATCCAGAGCTTCAGCTGCGGTTTCTAAAGCAAATTTTCGATCATCAACGATGACGTAAAACGCTGTGAAGCTGCTTTGTTGGTCGCCGACAAATAATAAAAATGGTTGAATAGGTTGGCCTTCTTCTTTCAATTGGTTGATGCGATTATCGATGTCACCTGGATTCTATAAGTGGATATATATTCATTATATCTTTTTGATTGATGTGTAGTATATAGCAAATATGAATATAATAATGCTTACTGAAACAGTGATGATGAAAGAATTTTCCACTTCGATTATGGAGGGTTTGCGAACTGTGTTATTCAATTTTCTTTTAATGGGTGGCGGTTTCATTAATTTTGGTAGTAAGCAGATGACTATAGCATCTTGATGATCTATAATATAAGCGTTTTATAGGTAAATTTAAAGGATACGTAATTAGAGATATAAATAAAATACTTAGATTCAGGAAGTTGTTATAGAAGATTTAAATTTGCTTTTTCACGAATGAGTCTAACTACAAAGTATTATTTCTTTATTTAAATTCATTAATTTATTTATATTGAGAAATATTACGTTCAAACAATTTAGTTTATGTAATTCAGCTATCTTAATTTTTCATTCTAATTACCCAAGTCTACTTTTTCAAAAAAAAAATACCCTCCTTCGTTTTTTTTTAATTTTTTATGATTCAAATTATTTATTAGCATACATAATAATTGACTCATTTTATTTTAATTTTACTCGAATTTATTTTCAATGTAAACCAATTTCATTTAGTTCATAATTTTTTAAATTAATTTATTCATTATTTTATTTATTAATTTGAATTTCATTCACTGTTTTCATTTACTTTATTTAATTTATTTCATCCTTTTTTTTCATTTACTCAATTCATTCAATAATTTCATTGCTTTTGAATTTTTTATTTTATTTCAATAAATTTGATGAAATATTAATTTGCAGTAGGTATACACGATAAAATTCATTATAATTGAGAAAAAATCATCAATTTATTCACTATTTATTAAATTTTTTATTCATTAATCTTTAATTCTATTTTATGTTTTCTTCCTTTTTATTTAACAGTCTAATTTAGATAAGTACTTGTTTTATTTCAATGAACACTTCTATGATAATTTGTAACTACTGCAAAGGATTAGATTAAATAAGGTATTATGTGATGCTAAGGAAAATATTGTAACCTGATGAATTTTGTAAAATATTTTGCAATGCCGCCGACTTCACACTTTTCAAAATTTTGGTCAACAATTTTGTTCGCAATGCCGGCCACCTACTCCAAAATAATTCGTGTTTCTTCGGATGAATTTGCTCAAAATCATCGCAAATCTGAAAATATTTTCAAAAATAATTTTTTTCACAATGGGTGCATAAATTGTTTTTTATCTCACACAAATGCGGCATTTTTACCAATCTTAACCCTACTCCCACCCCTAAGCACGGATAGCGGTTAAAGTATTCAGCTGCAGAAATGCCCTGAGTCTTAAGGTAATTTCGACGAATTGAAAATGTTGCCCTCCAACTTTCAATCACATTGAATTCGGGCTCCAAGTGCCCTTGTAAAAGCCATTCGTGATGCGCCGTACTTTCATTTAGAGCACTATGACCTTCACCTATATGTACAAAAACGCGTTATAAAAAGAAAATTGAAAAAAGTTTTTGATTTGAAATTTAATTTTTACCATTTTGCGGATTTGAAGACATTTGTGATGTCTCTATCAAACTTTCATCATTTTTTACTATTAAAATTTTTGATTGAACCAGTAATTTTTTTTGATATCTGTAGTGATCTAAAAGTTTTCCTGTTGCTGGTTTCCGAATTTTCTCGCCTTTAGAGACAACCGTAGTAAATTTTACGTAATAAATATCACAATCTTCGGTGGGGAAAAGATCCGTTATTTCATTTGTTAAATCGACGAACCGATTCGGAGTAATACTGTAAGGAACTTCTTTTAACACCAACAACAGTAGAAATTTTGAAAGTAAATTGAAAAAAAAAAAACGCTTACTGAAATTCAGATATTGTTTTGAAGCCGTGGCCCTTAAGCACCGTTCTACCTCTCGTTCGATAACAAAATACGAGTTTTTGGCGATGATTCGGCATCATCACGTTGGTGTTTTCATACGCGCGCAGAATCACTTTACCTCCCGGTACTTTTTCTAAATATTGCTGATAAAATAATACGTGAAAAGAAAAACATAACATGTAACACTCATTCATCACTAGAATTGGAAACTGATTAAATTTGCCTAATGGTAAGAAAAAGGTTCGAGTTCGAAAAGAGGAATTAATAGATACCTGCAGCGTATCATTTTCTATCCAATTCTTAAAAACATCAAAGTTAGTGCTGGATGTTGTTGGAAAATGGTGTAATTATTAAAGACATCATTCTCATGATTAATAAATTGCGCGATATTTCCATTTGTTATATATCCCACTACGTAATATGATTTTTAAAACAATGAAAGAAGTTAGTAGTTATTAGTAGTGATAGTAAACACTATACGGTATAGGGTACTTACCATTTTCAATTTGATGGTCCATATTTAAAACTGTTGAACGAACAGCAAGCCGTATATTCGCAAAATACGAAATAAATTGTAAAATTTAATAATTCGAAATGATAAAACACAACACCATCCGAGAGCAAATAATAATGTCAACTGATCAGCCCACATCCACGTGAACTTAGAATTGAGAATTTTTTTCGAAAATTGGTAATCATTACATAGTAAGTTGGAAAGAATACAGCGAATATGCAACCATTTATTTGTGGTAAGGTAAAGAGTACTGTACAGCCGTTACTCATATCTTCACAGTGATGGAATAGAACATTTATGTATTCAAGTAGTGATTACCAAATTAATGGGTAATTTTTCATTTATTTAATAATTAACTATGTAATAAATATCATTTGGTTGTGATCAATTCTATTTTAAATTGTAATCATTACTACTCCTATTTTCACTGTTCGGGAATGGAACATTTACACATATAAGCGATGATACCCAATTTTATGGGAGTGTTCCATTCATTTAATGCTCGATCAAGTAATGAATACCATTTAATTCGTCATTCATTCTTTTTTCAATTGTAATCATTACTACTCATATCTTGATTATTGAGGAATAGGACATTTACACCTAAAAGTAATGATTACCGAGTTTACAGGAGCGTTTCATTTATTTATCGTTTGACCAAGTACTAAGTATCATATAGTTATTAACTTATTCTCTTTTAAATCGTAATCATTACCAAAAATACTCATTCCCTTGCAGCGATGGACTCAATACACAAATAGGGATTCATCAAATAGATATTAAGTAATGATTACTACACAGTTACGTACTTTTTTATTTTACTGTGAAATAAAGTAATCATTACCGTACTTTAAGTAAGGTTTACTTTACTTTTTGAAATATTTCTTTCGGTGTACTTTAACTAGAAAGAACCGCTGTTTGCTCTTTTTGATAGAAAAAGAACCGAAATTAAGCGTAAGGAATGAGAAAATAGGAGGGTTGAAAAATGAGGTAATTAGTAATGATTGATTTGTTTTTTCTCTCTTTGTTTTCAATGACTTGTGAAAATCATTTTTTATATATTCAAGCTCAGAGTCTTAGCTCAGTGGTCTTTGTTCCGGATACCTTCGATGATTTTAGAAAAAAAAGTTTTGGTTCCTGATTACTTGGGATCTAATGAAAAAAATGCCATTAAAATCCGCGAGAGTTGCACTTTCTCCCAACAACTCAACAAATAAGTTAGCCCAATCAATTACTCATTGGTTGAAAGAAAGTTGTGATTAATAAAATCTTTTCACTTACGCGTAGCGCTGGCGGGTGTTCACGAAATTCGCTCAAAAACTTGGTGAGAGGCTTATTAAATATATAAAAGAATGACAATTTTTAATTTTTTAGATAAAATTGAGAATGGCGGATCACTCAGATTTTGAGGAAGGCTGAAGAAGGGACAAATATCTTAAATTTTTCATTTTTGATCCCACATGAAAGAGTGAGTTACAGACACCAACGTTTACAAATTTGAGTTTCCTAGGTGTATTTTGAGGGGAGTTAAAGCAAAAACGGCTTTTTGAGGAAGTTTTGAGTCATAGGACAGGGTAGTGGTTTTCAAACTTGGTATTGAGTGTTAGTCCAGTGCATTTAGATATAAAATACACCAAAGGTCGGAAAAATTCCCATCAAAGTGATTTTTGGTATGGTTGTTAGGAACACCATTCTAAACAACATACCAAAAGTCCTGACCCCTAGGTGTGGGGCGTATCCCCAGGGGGGAAAATGTCCCCCAAAATCAGTTTTTGGCCCCTTTCTCCTCCGCATTTGGTCGTAGCGCAAAAAGGTCTTAATTTTTTTTTTTTCATTAATTAACTTCAATTAATTAATTTTCAATTTCAACAACATAAACCGTAAATACGTTATCAAAAAAAAAAAAAAAAAAAAAAAAGTTGAAGTTTGAAGAACGAGAACAGAACGAAGAACGAACAAGAACGAGACCATAAAGGATTTAAAGAACGAAGAAGGGAACGAGAACAAGATTGTAAAGAATTAAAAGAACGAAGAACAGAACGAGAACAATTGAAACATTAAAGCGTCATTTATAATGGCACGGAATTTGTCACACTCTGACCATATCTTGAGAAGTGCTCGACAGTAGAGGAAGATATATTTAATTACAGGCACTCAAGAGCAAGACGTACGGTAGAAAATGCTTTTGGAATATTAACAAGTCGATGGCGAATTCTACATCGGCTAATTATCAGTGATGTCGAGTTGATAAAAGTAATAGTTTCATCATTGGTTTGTCTTCATAATTTCATTATGGCAGATTGCCTATCCTCTAAATTATATAAACCACCTGATGCAGATAAGATAGGAGAAAGACAAGATATTGAAAAAATGAAGACTAGTTCAGGAGCTATATGAGATATGGGGCGAACCAGCTCAAACAATTATACAACTTTGGCAAACCAGCAACGCGACTGTCTTAAACATTATTTTATCAAATATTTTGCATTGCCCTGGTAGTGGGATAAGGTTAGTCGTTTTAGACAAACCCGGGCATTTACGTAGTAAAGTTGAAATTTTTAGAACAAAATGTACTTTGGAGTAAGCGTTATCAATTCAATTTGTAATTATGAATGTCATCTTACTATATTTCTGAAATAAAAAAGTACCCATGTAATGAAATATATAAACAGTTTCTTTTTATTAATCTTCATTATTAAATGTATGGCTAAACTATTTAACATACCATATAAATCAAGTTAATAATAAAGGAAATTATTAAAATGTATTTGAACTGCTTCTAAAAATTAGCATCTCTACATCACTCTTGATATTTGGTCATAATGCCTAATAGCTCTACTTTGCACCGCAGATGTTTATTTTTATGTACTTTAATAAATTCGTAGTACAAGGATTCCACAAACGCTTTTGCATCATCATCTTTGGTACTTTTTTTTTATGGTTTTCTTCGATGACGTGGCTTAAATTTAGCATTATATCTTTCAGATAACTATCATTTTCATTGCTGTTTTTTTGTAGAACTGCTGGGTGTAGAAGTAGGTGCTAAATGCACTTTTTTAGCTGAAATTAGGCTCCCTAAAAAAAGGAGAAAAAGTAACAATGTATTAAAATTGCTATCATAGTCAAATGCTCTAATTATTTGTTTCACTAACCTGTTTCTTCATCTAAGATATCTTCATCTTCGTCTGAATTATCTCCATTCTCGTAATTGGTCCCCGAATTACGTGCCACCACTTCTATATTATTTGTCTGAAATGAAGAGGTTAAGTGGGTAAAAAGTGCGCAGCATATAAACTGCAATTTGTTAGCTTAGTATAACTTACCCTTTTCTTTGACATTGAAATGTGAGGTTCAAGGAATTGTAGAGAACTGAACAATCTCCAGTTTGAAATCGCATCTCCTGCCCCCGATCCTGATAGTGCATTCCTCACCTTCCCTCTTTCTTTTGAATAGCGATTTTTTATCGCATCCCAGCGCGCTTCACACTGGATTCCTAAACAATTAAACATAAAATAGAAATTATGCAAAATTGGCTCTATAATATATTAATCTTGAGTACATTCATTTCTGAACTACTTCTTGCCTGAACACTCTAAGTTTTCTAACTTTAACTCTTCGCTGATTATCCCCCATATACTAGTTTTTGCGTTATTTTTATAGTCCTTATGTTTCTTATCATATAATTCTTCATACCGTTCCACTCTCTAAAAGCAATGCAAAACATTATGACAATAATTACCTTCATAAGTTATTTAAGATAAATATATTTTAGCTACCTCCATATCTAGTTGAAATATTAAACAAAATGATTTTTATTATGCACCATTGGAAAGAGCGTAAAATTTTCTATAACATAGCAATTTAAAAACCCAATAGTGCCGCAGAAAATTTCGAGTAACGTGGACTTGAAGTTATAAAAATTGGTGCTTCCCATGTTATTTAAATGCACGTCTCGAGTAAAATAGCTCTTCTCACTGCTGAGGTGGCCGCGTTTGTAACTAATCGAGGGTGGACGGATTTTCAGCCTGAGTGAGCTAACTAGTCTTTATATATAACCTTGGTATGAAGACTCGAATTAATTTGCAAACAATCAGACAGATAGCGTTTTGTTATAAAGGTCAAGTCTCGTTTTATTTTTCAGTCACACTGGAATTTTCAAAGTAGATATTTTGTAAATGTAAATAATGGAAAATTTCAATTTTTTGGTTGGGGGGCCAAAGGGGGCCAGAAATTTTTTACGGGGGGCCAGGCCCCCCCTAGCGACGCCACTGGAACGGGAACAAGAACAGACATATGTTTGTTCCTACAACACTGCAATATTATACTGAATAATGTTGTTCTAGTAATGATAACCTGCCGTTGTTAACATGGAAGAATAGATCGACGATAGCATAGATGTCTAGTACACCTCTCAACGTAACCACCACACTAGGTCGCACTCCCTCTATATGTCTTGGAAAACGCTAGAGAGCGCTGCATGAGGTAAATTTCGGTACATTCCTATTTTCCTCCTGGAAAAATATAAATGAGAAAAATACATTATGGTTATTCATGAGAGGAAATAGTAGTGTACTTTTTTTAAATTTCGCAGCCCTGATACATAAGTGATGGTGAGTTATGGGGCACAATAGGCTATAAATGCCCAAAGTTCCCGGTGTTTGTTGCATCCAATTAAAAAATGTGAAATATTTGTGAGGATTTGCGGGACTGAGTCTTAATAAATACTATTCAGGCTACTTATTCAATTTTTCAAAAAAGGGAGTTCGCATGAAAACTCGCATTTACCAGTGTGACTTTTGATTCTAACCCACATCTTTCGAGGCATTTTCATGACAACCGAGGCTCCTTTAGCAAAAACCAATTGAACCTCAGAGTTGCAAAGTATGCTAAGTGCCATTTTTGGCGAAATGGAGTTAAGACCACCACGATATTCTCCAGGAAATTCTACACTTTGTGAACCTATCACATTTTTCAGTACCTACCTGAAAGTAGTTTAAAATCGGCCCTAAAGACTGCGCCTCCTGTAAGTCCCGACCAAAAAACGAACAAATAATGCTAAGTGCCATTCGAGATTAGTTACTTAAGTCGTTTGTTCCAAAATTGTAATTTTTTGTATCGTTTTTTGCCAATAAAAGGTGAATTTTTTCGTAGAAAAGTATTTTCTAAGCTGTACTAATCAATTTCAGTTTGTAAAATCAATAAATTTTTGTTTAAAAATGCATTTTCAATCGTCAATTTCAGTGAAAAATGTTGAAAAAAAATTTTTGCTCTGGAGGGGTATTTTTCAAAGTCTGATTACTTGGCATCAAAAATTCGAAACGAGCTGATTTTTGCACTCAGTGATAAAGAATCGAGCAAAGTATGCTGTGTGCCTCCATTTATCACCCTTGGCCATCTTCCCACTCGCGCGGACCAATCACAAACCTTTAAATGCGATTATCTCGAAAACATGTTTTTGGCACTTAACATACTTTGCAACTCTGAGGTTCAATTTTGCTATGTTGTAGAGCGTTAAATTCTCTTTAAGAATCCAACATAAAAACGATTTTCAATTTTCTACTAAAAGTGAGTTTTAATTCTCAGCTCCTCATTTGTTCACCGCGGTATTAACACAAATCTGTCATATCATAAAAATGGCGTATGATATGTACTTATAATTTCATCCGCATATTTCTCATATCCAAGTATTTTTCTCATATTGGTTCTTACGCATGCATTTCTATATCGGCAATAATCTTCCCAAATCATTGAATTTACAACTTCGGATAGGCTACCTCTAAATAATATAATTCATTTCTTTCGCTGCACCGTTCACATCTTCATTCTCGTAAATTATGGTGCTTAGCACCTGTTAAGCTTTATTTGTATGGTTTGCTCATAACACGCGTGAACTCTTTTCAAAACACTGATAAGAGTAGCATAACTAGCGTTGAAGGGGTTGTGCAGGTTGTGTCAGTTAATAATAACTGAATAAATTATATAGTACTGCAGTGCACACGGTGTCCCAAGTGATTTTTGTAGCCCTTCAAATTAAAAAGTTATCATTTTCAAATTTCTTATTATGTGATTTGAAAACGAAAAAGAAAAAAAACTGGTAAAAAGTTACCAAAAATAAGGCGCTCGTAGCCTAGTATTTAAAAGCTTACAACATCAGACGTATTTAACCTCGAACAATATTTTTCATAAGTAATATACTTTGCACGCTCTCCTCATCTTGTAAAATCGTCGATTTTTAATAACATCGTTCTCGATGAAATTCAGTTTTGTCCGTACCCTAATAAGATTTATTAATCAGTTAACATTATTTGTTTATCTCGATGCGGAATTAATTAAGGCGATAACGTTATTGATTTATCGAACTGGACGAATCGTCGACTACATTCTAATATTCGTTTTATCTCCTCACCGAGGGAATTTCGAAATACGAAAAGCTCGTGTTTAAAAAATGTTCTGCGCTGGTGGCGCTGGAAAACCTGTATCGGACGAAATCCGGTTTTTTTGTGTACTCTTCCGAAGAAATCAATTACAGTAATTAGTGAACGATGATTGTTATAATAAATGCTGGAGTTATTTATTCGATATCAGGGCCTCCTAATGTCAATGATATACCTCGAATGTAAACAGTATTCAATTTCGAGAAATTTATTACGGTTAGAATTTATGGTCGATTCGATGACAAAGTACTTCTAATGGATTTTGTAATTAGGCACGAATGAATGGTTCGAACCATTCGAACGTGATTAAATTTGATTTCGGACACGTTGTAAATTTCATAACTCGTAATCGACGAATCGAGCCAATAAAATAATTCAGGATTTTTTTTTTGTTGCGAATTTCGCGAATATTGGACGAAAATAAAACGGAAATACTCGTCATAGTTTACGTCAACGTTGTAGGTTTCGGTTATCGAGAAATCCTTGTAACCATTCCAATGAAGATATTTGTCGAAAGGCGAAATACACTACAAATAATGTATTCGACCTGTGCGTACTATATCGAAAGAGTAAAAAATTTCGATGCATTGTGTAAATATTTGTTCACTTATAAGTTTAATTTCCATTACGAACGAAATGGGCACTTCGTGTTGTTTATTTTGTAACTGGATTTCGCCTTCGCCGAATATTTGGAATAGCGGTTCTAGATTCCGGGCGTTTTTAAATTGCTTTTTTTTATCGCCTAAACGCGTACATACGAGTTTCCTATTTTTCCAACTATACGTAGTTTCCAGCCGAGATAGCGAACCCATAGATGAGGGAGAATATATCTCTATGTTGGGCGTTTTGAGGGCACTCGGATTTTTTTCATTCTTTTCAATCTTCCACCGAATCTTGAGTAGCGTAGATTTACCAGAGATAATAGAACGAGCGTACGCCCCCTCCCGATGTCGGTGGCAGTTTTGGCCTTTCTACCGGTAACTCTTCGTTCGCTGACAATTGTTGCGTTCGCGCGTTTCATCGTTGACGTTGTTCGTAGCGTGTGCTTTCTTGGTCGGTGTTTACGAATAAGCGAGTGTATTCGAATTCTACGTTGTTTCTCAATTGGACGCGTGTGAGGTGATTTAATTTGCGATTTGAGGTGCACGTTGAATAATCGAAGTGTTTTGGTGTTATGGTAGTTATGTGATTTGTAATCGAAGTGCTCGATTGAGACGGGTGAGGTGCGAATTGTGTTATCTTTGTAAAACGCTTTCGAGTGTCGTGAATAGGAAATTCGAAAAGAATTTCGACTATTCATTTTTCCTGGGACAGAAGGAAATTTGAATAATTTAATGCTTTTAACGAAATTAATCAAAATTTTTATCGTAATTTATTTCACAGAATTTCGAAATTATTTTTAATTTCATTTTTCTATAATACTTTATTTTTCACAATTATAGTCCCCTTAATTACCATGACATTTTTGAGAAATGAATTGATATGGAAAGGCTTCAGCCTATTGGGTATGGTGAAAATGCTTATTGACTGTCATAAACGAACGTTTAGAATATAGAAAAAAAGTTGATGAAGTCTTACGGGTGCTTCCTTTTTAGTAGGGAGTAGGAGAGGGGAAATTTTAACTACTCAAAATAGGCTTTTCGACCTCATCTTACAAAAGAAGGCTCCTATAAAAAAGATTCTTGGGTACAAAAATATTCCAATCTTATAATTCTAACTGAGTGAACTCTCAACCTGCCTTTCATAGACTAGATAGAAAGCACCAGAAAATTCATTTATGACTTTTCCTTCAAATTATGATATCTTCTGAAGTTGTCAGTTTACTTTCAAAATATATCCAAAATTGCTGAACAGATTTCATTAGGCTTTGAATTATTTTATTTTATATCTATTTTAAATTTTCTGGCTGTAGAGATATTTTGAAAAAAAAAAAGAATAGGGTTTTATTTATAGTATTATTATAAAATCATTTTCAGCGAATTTCCAATGACTGTAATTCAAGTTAGAGTTACCAAACTGAAAATCTGGCTCGTATGAAAATTTTTGTTACTATCATTCCACGCGTTAATAGAGAAAAAATTGAAAAAAAATGAAAATTCGCAAGGAAATTTCGGAAATAAATTGGGTGATGAAATAAAAATTTTTTTCAATATTACAGAGTGTCGTTCGTGTACAAACCCAATGCATTTAATTCAATGCATATAAGAAAAATAAAGATAAATCAATCGTCATTATTGATTTTAATATTCACTCTACATTAATTAAGTATCAGGTAAATTCTAAAATGTTTTATCGAAAAACATTTTTTTCAGAAGTTGAACGAATCGTTTAATATGGAATAGTATACCTCAAATGCCTTGACATGACGATAGTGAAAAATAGCCTTAAAAATTCCCGCCTTTTGAGTGGCGCGAAATGCTCATGGCTAAAATTCTCATTTCAGAGGAAACTGCTCATAAGTATGAATGAAATATGATTTTAACGTAATAATTGACTTTTTACGTCATTCCTTGGAATTGATGTTGGATGTGTGAAATGTTGATGTTTCTCGGTATCGCTTATTTTCTCCAATCTTGAAGAACACCCTTGCTAATATCGATGTAGAAAATTGAATTTATATTGATTTCGAACGAAATCTTTATTTTATTCATTATTACTTCACGTTCTAATTACTTGAAAAATAAATCAAAGTATTAGCTTACTTTTTTTCTTTACGAATTTTGCATTCTCAGGTGAGAGGACCAGAGTCTCCGCTAAGATGTATCTGTGGAAGGTGTTTCGAAATTTTTTTCAAATATATGTTTTGCTTGGCTATAAGAGGTGTACATTTAGATAGGGGACAGAGGGTATTTTCTTCTGGGGTTATAAATATATTCAATTACAAGAATTTATGTCTATATGCGAGTACTAGTTTTACGTTCTAACGTAAGTTCTAAGGTTGAAGTTTAGCACTGACTCGAACCAGTATACCAAATTCCGAAGGATTCAAATAAGCAAAGCGTCGGTGGAGATTTTAAGAAGGTCACGAGCAGTAAGTATCTGACATTCTTGAGTGAATTGAATGGCGCTGTTCAAAAACAATTCCTTCGTTTTTAGCAAGAAATGTTTTATTTTCAATTCTTTGAAATTTTCATAGTCAATATCGCTGAAAGTTCCTGTTGCAGGGCTCGACTCCGTGAAAGAAGAAACGGCTCTTTTTCCGTTTTATCTTCCTCGTCGTAGTTGTTGTTCTTCTTAATAATCTGAATAAGCGTGTTTCTTTTGAAATTTTTAACACGAATTGCTGTTATTATTTGATAAGCAACGATGTAAAAAAATTAAAAATCGGTTCACTTAGAGAGGAGATATAAATTAGATGGTTTTTTGAACCCACCTGCCACCCTATGGAGGCTAGAGGCTTGAATTTGCGCTAAGAACCATCCACGAATAGGTAGGAATATGTGTGCAAAAATTGAAAAAAATCGGTCGAGTAGTTTCGAAGTGAAAGTGAGACAAATATTACAAAAACATTCATTTTTTAGGAAACTTTGGATGGCGATTTTTGTCAGACTGACTGGAGTGAGTTTTTTAAAAACATCATTTACCAACCTTTTATGAACAACGGAGTATTGGGATATTTAAAAAAAATGCTATAATTTTAAATTAATATCGAGTAATATGTAAGCATATTTGATAGTTTTGGAAGCTAATAAATCTGCTCAGAAATCGTTGATCAAAAATCTATCTCGTATCCATGTTCATTTAGGTACCGAATACTGAAGAAAAAAAAACATTAAAAAATCGCAAGTTTTATTGAGTTTATATTAATTATTTAAATTATTCTAAAAGAATAATTTTTTTTTAAATATTAATTTATTTTAATCATTTGATAAAATTGTAAAAATTAATTGTTTCAGTTTTAATAAGTATAATCTATGGTCAATTGGTCAATCTTACAAAGTTCTGAGCATTGTCCAAAAATGATATTAGGTTTATTACCAGTTATATTAAAATTATTTAATTGATTAGGAATATATTATTATCAGTCCTTCGAATCTCAACTCACACTTCCTTTGAGTATTGCAAAACAGCTAAAATTAATTTTTACGTAAAAATTTACTAAATTAATATTAGTCCATTAATAGAATAAACCTTGAAATGAAAACGCTCTATTAATATTTTCATTTTATTCGCCAACTATGTGAGCTATAAAACCGCACAAATTTGATATTGGCTGAAGGTGTAATTTCGCTGATCGTTTAGATGTACAGAATAGCCTTGAGTCGGTGAAAAAAATTAGTATGATTCATAGCTGAAATAAAGGTATTTATAGTCGATTGATCATAAACATTTTGATTTTTCGTTCTTCAGTTTGAGTTCTGGTTATAGTAAGTTTATGCCACTATTCCTATTATACGTTGAAGAATTTTACGAATTCACAGCGTATAAATATATTAATAAAAATTGAGTCAAGAGAAGGGTTCTTACCCCATTCTTCCTAATTTTCCTTAAAATTAATTCACCTGACCTCAGATCAGTTCCAAAGATTTATGCTTGACCTGACCTGCGAGTCAGTTCTTTTACTCGAGTCACACATAGAGAGCCAGCCAGCATTACGAAGTGAAAATGGTCTCAAGGTCTACCTGCTATATATAATATCTGTTCTCAAAATTTGGTCTTTTGACGTTCACACTTTGCCTCTTCTGTTGACTCCTGAAATGTGATGCCAAGAAATTATTGAAAAACTAACAACAAAAATACGAAAAATATTAAAATCTGAAATTTATGAAAAAGTATTGTTTTTAGAAAAAGTATATCTATCGTAATTTAATTTTTCCTTTAAAAATAAATTTTAGAGATTAAAATTTTTTGTACTCAGTGGTGATTTTTCTTTTCATCTTTGCTTCTTTTTGGGACGTATCTTCATCTTTTTTCTGTAGAACGATGCTTACACTTCCACTTCATAGTTGTTTTAGATTGCAGAATAAGCATCAATTCTTCAGTTATGAAGTAATCTTTGTTTGAGGTGAAAATCGCTGATTTCTCTTCGGTCGCGATTTGTTATGATCTCCGCGTAATTTAACACGAAAATGAAAATATTAATGACGATTGAGTTTTAAAAATTACCAAAATGGAGCAGGTTTCGTATTGATTATCTCAATGATTTTCGTTTTTTCAAGTCGTCGATCACCTCGGTTGGATTGCAATTCGTCATTAATATTTTAATTATTTTCTCGTTGAAATTACACAGCGTGTATTTATAACACGATGAAGTGGATTAAAACGAAAGTGAACAAGTTTAGTCGTGTTGATCAGTTGGTGTTGCATATATATGTATATACTTCTTAATGACGTATTGGCTAGCTTTCAGCTTAAACTTTGGCTCCTGGTTTTTTTTTTTATTTCTTTAAATTTTGGATCTTCATAAATACAGATTAGGATTGCCTTTAAAAATTGACCCCAAAAAATATATACAATAAAATTTAGTAAAAAAAAAAAGTTTAATTTTTGAACAAATTTCTAAATATTTTTGTAATGCTGCTGTTAAAAAATGAATGATAACTGAAAAATATGAAAAAAAAAAGAAAGAAAAACTTACAGCTCAGCTTTCAGCCGATGACATTCGTATATACGATTGGCTTAGAGCAAAGGTTCATTTATTAGAAACTGAACCAAAAAATAAAACCATATTTTTATGCATTCAAAGTTTTCAAATTTCAAAAGGCCACTTTTTATCATACCAACTTCGATGATGAAACATGGAAAAAATTTCGATCAATAATTGCTTTCCATCGTGATATGCATCGTTCGATTTATAAACTCTTTCTTTTACTCGTTTCTCTTCTTCCGCATATGCTATAATGTTTTTGGTACTCTTCCCATTTCAATTATGAGAAAAACCTCATGTTAATTAGGCAAAATGAAGACCAATATTTTCAACACTATGGCAATAATGTAGGGCGCTGTTATATCTTGTTTTTTCGAGTAAATAAAACGACTCCGTACGTATTAAAAATAACGAAGAAAAGGGGAAAAGTAAACGCTACGCAACTCGATCGTGTGACTTCACCCAGTCGTCCGATAAAAACAAATCCGGAGGAAGATTAATAACGATAATTAATAAAATGATTAATTACGATGCAATAAATTTAATGAAGTCTGCAAGAAAGTTGTGATAAGTCTATCGGCGTTGGAAAGGCGGGTTCGTTGGTTTGGCGTCGTAAAAAAGGCGATTGCCAGTGGTATTTAGAAGACGAGGGCGAATAATGGAGAGGTGTCATAGTAGGCGACCTTTCCATATCAACGTAAATATTAAAATCGATTTCGGACCATGGTATGTAAATAGATGGGTGACGTCGAAAGAAAATAGAATATTAAGTTTCGGCGAACCGATAATGATGTAATTTTCCATTTATATGGACTTGGTGAAAATAGCGACGATACTTGAAAGCGTTTTGAATTCGGTCTCGACGTTTTGGGGCCGAGCTTTAATCTGAATGGGAAATACGATCGGTTATAGAAGCTTTAAAAGTACTAAACGCGGATTGCTTTTTCGATAGTGGAATGACCAAAAGGGTGTAGCGTTTTGCTTAACCTTTTTTTTTTTCTTCCACTGATGCCAGTCGATAGGGGAATCGATGGCTTATTTTCGCGACGATCCATTACCCAAATATCATACCCAGAAGAATATTACATCGTGTAGACGATGTGGCGGATATAAGGTGAGTGAAAATTTCTTAATTTATGGCGTGTAATTTTTGTCCGAATTTTTAATGATACGTTGAGCTCTTACAGCACTTTTTTTCTGATTCGTGCTCGGGTTACTCCTCGCATGCTGCATTATGCGGTTAAGGCACTGCTTGGTAAAGCAAAAAATAAAGTAATATATACCCTGGTTGAAAATTTCAACTGTTTATGAGCAGAAGTCCGCTATATACATTCCATAATATTATGTAAAACCAATATAAAGGCACTTGGGCCTTCCTTCATTTTTGCTTCATTACAAAAACGTTAGATTAGCATTTCAATAAATCTGTTGTCGAAAGGCGCTCACCAGGAGAGTCTTGTTAAATTCACCAACATTACTGCAGTCGCTTGTTTCCGGGATCATAGGTTGGTATGTTGTTTCCTCTTCTTATCTTATTGTGAGCCATACAATAAGGGAATCCTTATATGTTAGGGAATTCGCACTCATTTCGCCATTGATTGACTTCAGATTTTCTTATTTCATTTCGGACGAACTGTCAAAAATTCTAATCTCGCGCTGATAACGAAGCTGGCGAATGATCTGAGCTTAAAGAAGAGTCTTCAGGGGAATGTAGTGTGGGTCGTTATGTTCGTTGCCAGGTCCCCCTTGGCAACCACTATCATACAAAAGCCCCTTTACTCCGCATTGGTTGAGTTTAGATGTTCTTATTTCATTTCGGTCGAACTGTCAAAAATTCTGGGCTGTTTGCCCACTGACGATGGACCTAGCGCTGACAACGAAGCTGGCGAATGATCTGAACTTGAAGAAGAGTCTTCAGGGGAATGCACTCTGGGTCGTTATGTTCGTCGCCTGGTCCACCCTAGCAACCGCTATGATACAAAAGCTGCCTGGGCTATTTGCCCGCTGATGATAGACCCCTCACTGACAACGAAGCTAGCGAATGATCTGAACTTGAATAAGAATCCTCAGTGGGAATGTAGTCTGGGTTGTTATGTTCGTCGCCAAGTCCCCCTTGGCAACCCCAATCGTACAAAAGCCGCTTTACTCCTTGCAACCTAAATACCACAACTCTTGGGCGACATACCTTGGGCAATTGATCGGCCCGTACGTTTGTCCAAGATTATATATCACTAACAGACTACCCGCCCTTCGGGCAGAAGTATGTACCGCACGTACCAATTTATTGAAGGACATTTTTGAAAATATGAGGTTGATAAAGTACAAATGTGCTTAGTTTCAAAATTTTACTAGAATGAACAAAAATCTTGCCAATTTGGTCGAAGGTTTTTTTTTCTTTGGGCATTCTGCTTACTTCTACTAACTATACTGGTAACCAACAGGTGCAAAAAACCGGTAATTGGAGGTAAAATGACACAGGTAGTGGTAAAGGTAACATACGAGAACAATTAATTCAGGTAAAAATGAACCTCGAATTCACAGAAACAGCAAAATGAATTTTTATTTTTCATTTTTTAGCATGATCGCGAGACTAATTTGAACAACATTAAAAAAAAACACAGAACAAATTATGAACAGCGTTGCTTTTCTTCAAATACAAAAAAAGCTAAAAAATTTTTTCATTTTTTTTTCACCTTAAAAAAGTCAAAAAACAAATATAATACAAAAAAATCGAAAAAAAACGACTTTTTTGTGAAATTTTGATTTAAATTAAGTAAAATGTGCAATATGCGCTAAAACGAGTAAAATAGGCAAAATATGTGCGAATATGCGCTAAAAAAGGCCAAAATATATAAAAATATGCATTTATACCCAAAATATGCGAAAATATGCGCGAACATATGGGGCTCATTTTACTCAGAATTTTATGAATCGTAAAGAAAACATCGATATGTGCAATAGAAATGCCTGTAGAAGAATATGTTTTTACATACATATCTGGTCCTTAGTTATCAGTTCTATAATGTATATCTTTCTCTTGATGTCAGGGTGTATTCTAACGTGCAGCTCCGCACATTTTGTGCAGCTCCAAAAAAGAAGTTGTGCAGTTCCAAAAATTTGAACATTTTAACAATTTTTATAAAACGACAAAAATCTCACAAAATTACGTAAGTTGATAACATAGCCTATGAAAATTCAAACAAATGATTTTTTTTTCTTCACTTTTTTCCAGTTTGAGAATTAGTCGTCTCTTCACCTCTCATATTCGCATCCTCGAAAATGTATTTATACCACTTCTGCTCCCTCGCCTTTGGTGTCTGTTTTGAACGTCATTTTTTGTCGCTGAGCCAAGTGATTACAGAGGATCGTGGGTCCCATTTCTCTAGTACTGGCATGTTCGAATGAATAAACAAGTGTATTAAGAGCAGTAAAAAGTCAAAAATTTCTCAATGGAACTATATTTGTGCAGCTCCAAAATTTTCTTAGAATACGCCCTGCTTGATGTGGTGGTCATTGCGAGCCATATTATCTCGAATCTTGATATATCCTACTGTTGTGGAAGAAGGCTGAAGAATAGAAATAATTAACTAGATAACCCCCTTCCCCCCCTCCAAAATCACCAGTGAAGATACATTTGAGATATGTAGTATACTTTTTCTCTTTATTTTATTTTTAAAATCATGAAATCATCTCGAATATACATGTGAAAAAATGTAGAAAAGAAATGAAAAAAATTATTAAAACTGGTTTTCGCGTTATACACGCGATCACAGGTGTTCGCTAATTGTATATAGCGTTAGCGTGTTGTTGCGAGAATTAAGCCGACGTTATCTTCAACTTAATGCTGTTCGATTAATTTCTTGAAGTTGCGGGAAAACTCTCCATCGGTCTTGTATATTAAATTTTTAATTCGTTGATGACTAGATTTGTGAAGTGTATTTGACCTTTGGTTATTTCCTTTGAAATTGTTTTTCGAGTATTTATGCTGCACGACGAGAAGTTTTCTGTCATTTGTTGCGTGAATGGCGAAAGGTTAGTAAGTTCGCGTAATGTTGAAAGTAATAAGTCGAATTTATCGACCAATCGCTTCCATTATTGCTTTTACATAGTATTCGTTGATTTGTTTATTATATTTCTTTCACAAGAACGGAGCATGATTTTGATAAGTTTATTCGAGATTTTGGAGCTTAGCGACTATGCCTTCCTGCCCTCTCCATCTTTGATAACTTTTCTTTGGAAATTCAGTATACCAATATTTCCATTGCTAAACAAGCTTTACGTTTCGTTCAACCAAGAATTCTAACTGTATCAAACCAAGGTCGCTTGTGAAATTTCTTTAAAATGCGTGCTCGAAAACCTTGTAACATCGAATAAAAATTGGTCATTCTCTAATTTAGGAATTTTCGTCTCGTTGATTGTCTCATGGCGCTTATTCGTATTTAGACGTTACCGATGAAATTATTTATGTGATAAAAAACTGGTTTTCGCGTTAAACACGTGTTTGCGGCTGTAGCAATTGCACGTTCTCGAACGACATTAATCTTGACGATTATAGGTTTAGTCGAAATTTGCATGTTTATATCGATGACGATAGGTAAATTCGTCTTCTCTATGGTCGCAAGTGAAAGTGAAAAGAAATCCGAGCTTCATTAAAGCCGGAATTTTATACGAACTGTCTAATACATGTAACGGCGAGGAAGTTCAAAGTGAATTCATGGAGAGTAAAATTTTCCCAATGACTTTTATCTAATAATTTACCTACTCTATGTAAGTAATCCGCAACAAATTTAAAAACTGTTTACTGATTATCCCTTCTTTATCTGAGCGATAAGTTTTATTCTACGTAGTGTCACCTATACCTTCTGGTTTTCCTACCTTTTCTCAAATTTCCGGCGTGTATCTCAAATTTCTTGTCAAATTGCTTCTGAAATCATGCGAATTACTTAATTATCATTATCATGATAAAATAAAGAGATGATTGAAAGAAATAAACTTAGATGAATGGAACGCGCCGATTATTGTTTCATTAGAGAACATAAGCCAGTAATCATTAGTTCATCACGTTCCCATTTTAATGTTCAAAAAAAATGTAAGCAGCCAAGCTGTATTAGTGGAGCTGAGTTTTTAATTGGGGCTTTTTCTGAATTTGGAATATAGTATACTTCTTATTACCGATATTCGTTTGAGTACATATTAATTAAATTTTTACTAATTTGAGGCCCCTCAAACTCTACTCAAAGTTTGATAATCCGCCATTTTAGATCCATTTTGACCCAAATTCAAGAGGTCATATTTTGGTTATCAAACAACACCACATACAAAGCTTGGGTCGATTTGGCGAGTAGATATAGAAAATTCAAAACATTTCATATAAATCAAAATTTCAAAATTGAATAAAAAATAGTAATTGCATGGAAAAATAAATTAAAATTAATCTTCGCAACAGCTCTGAAATCACTATGAAATTTCTGAGCTAGGACTGAAATATATTACATTCTTGTTATTTTAAAATTTTGATATGAAATTATTTTGGATGTGAGATTTTCAATTATGTTTCTACTGCATTTTCCTTACAACTTGTATGACTATTATGAATATTGAGATGGGAAACATGAAATTCAGATTCCGATTGAAGGCTTCCTGACCATTTGTCGTGTTCTTAGCGTGTTCGATGGGACAGATGTTTATACCTTTTCGGAGGAAAAAGGATTCTTTCAATGTAATTTTCTAAAATGTGATCGGAAAATTCGTGGAAGTCTATATAGAGCCATAATTGATCTTTTCGTTTCAAAATTTGTACCATTAACAATCATTAATGACTTTTACATTTTTGAAGTATGTGTGCTAATTGGTCACTTTTGGGAAGATTATAGCTTGGGTTTATCTTTTTACAACTCCGAAGACAAAATATATCCATTTTTTTTTACAAGGTCTGCCAAAGTATCATAAATTTGCTTTGAAGTTATGAAATTGATTTTTTTTAATACCCAATATCGATACTTTTCCAGATACATTAAAATAGGTGTGAACCTCTTAAATTATGGGAAAAAATACCAAGCAAAATTTTCTTTAGTTTTTATACGAAAAAATAAAACTTTAAAAGCTTCCCAAAATCCTTCAATAACATTCAATGTTTCAGTCCATATGGATATCAGATTCATAAGATCAACTTTAGGATCTTTAATAGTAACTTTATGACCCACTAAGGGCTGAATAAATGTATGAGTTGATTATAGCACTAAGAAGTCGCGTATCAGGTATTATCTTAGGGTACAATCTCTATTACAGAAAACACCAAGAGATGACGGAGAGTCAAGCCCCAAAGCTTCTACTTCCTCATATACTACCGATCAATGTTACAATTCTGTCTCGCTTAAGAAATTTAAATTACTTCTCTTCTATGGCGATATTCGCCAATGGAGGGAATATTTTGAGACCTTTAAGTCTGCCGTCCATGAAAGGCCGTATCATCTCACGGATAAATTAAATTATCTGTATGACTCATTGAAAGGCGATGCATTAGCAGCGGTAAGAGGCTACGATAAGGTTCCCGATAACTATAACACGATCTTGGACATGTTGGTGGAACGTTTCGGCGACCCAGAAAAATTGATGCAAGCCTATTATTCTGATCTATTAAATTTGTCACCTGCGCAAACTTCGGCCAGCCAACGAGCCAATTTGGACACCATTAGGAAAATTGCGCGGCTCCAAGTATAGGTTTATTATTCGGTTTTTTCTCGAAAAGGTAATTGTCAGCAGACTCTCTCACAGAAATAACCGTGTTTAAGGACTCAATTGCCTTTTCCACGTTTAGCCTATCATTTGGGTTTGTATAATTGAAATGGGTGATTGCGGCAATTAAGGTTTCTCTGTTGAATTTCTTCATTATTATGTTCTTTAGATGGTCCTGGTCAAAGAAATTTTTTATTTAATTTTTGATAAATCAGTTTTTTGAAATTTGTCAACTTTCTTCAAGTTAATTTCCATGTTGGAGAATGTTTTTTGTCACTTCGAGGCCAAATTTTTTCCCCTTTATTTTAGAGTAATTTAGCTACTATTACCGCTGCTGCTAGTAGAACTTGGTGCACATCATTGATATCAGTATAAATCAGCCTACTTACTATACCCTGTAGCTCAAACAATCTAGGAATCGTTATAATGATTCTTCGAAACTTACCATTGAGAGCAAAATACATTTTTAAATGATGTCACGATGGGCCGGATACTTCAAAAATAGAGAAATTCGGCTTACGAAGTAAATAATAACTCAATATATTTAAAAATGGTTACAAGGAACGATGTTGTAGTGAATTGAACGCTTTTAAAAATACATAATTCTCGTTATTTGTTATCATGTTTAATTTTTTTATTATTACTGTTCTAAATATTAATAATGTAAGATAATAAATGAGAGAAAGTTGGTAAATTCTCCCTCAAGAAAGAGAGAGAAAAAAAGGCGAAAAACAAAACACGGGATCTCTTGAATGTAAATCATGGTATCAGGGAATGGGCATTGCTGCAATTTTCTCTACCAACACAACGAACCTGAATTATTCGTGGTAAAATCGTAATACATGAGGAAAAAGCAATAAGAAAATTGATTATAATCTCCGACAGTTTTACTCGTGGGATAAATTAGGGTTTCGAATATATTTTGGAAAATCGTATTTTATTTGTTTTAACGGCAGAGATAGAGCTCGGTGTAGTATAGGGTCACAGCGAAATACGAAATGTCATTTTCGACTCAAAAAGCCATTTATAAAGGTGTTTTCGGTATTGTAACGCGAGGAAATGGCCTTCGAAAATTTACATATTATTTCTTTACGCGTATCATTTTGGTGAAACGCATTGGTGATATTCATGCGCGGTTGAACTTTAACGCCTTAAGAATCCGGCAGTAAAATGGGAAAATGTAGCTAACTTCGGTAAGCGTGATTTACGCGATGGTATTTATTCCATATCGAATGATCGAATTTTTGTGGATTCCAGTTACTCTTAGACCCACTCCTCGAATCGCGTCCGTTTCGCCATCGGCGAGCTTGGGCGCGATAATTAAACGATCGATTGACGGATGGTTGGAGAAATTGCTCCGTCGATAAATATTCATCGATCGAGAAACGGTTTTATTGGCATAGCCGAGTATAGGAAATTCTTTTGTTTGTCGTTCGTCTCGCCTTATTCGTCTCCGGTATCCCGAACCTACGGGCGAATCGATTTTAAATACTGATAGTAAATATCACGAAGTATCCTACCCGTCGGTCTTGTATTACGATTCCATCATCCTCGTCGCGAAATCGAATATTGTATTGCAAAATGGCACTGCGCGTTTGTAAACGCAAATGGAATATAATTTATCGAGGCGTATGTACTCGGCGTTGATTAAAGTGCAACGAATCGCCGACTCGGTTTCGGCGCGTCTCAATGCAGCGTCTAATGAACGTACTAATATCGACGAAAGCGGCTCATGAAAGAATTTTCGAAGCACGTTCACACCGATGATATCAGGTGAGGCGCGGGCGAGGTTGGATGTTGGAATGTGTAAGATTTTTCGAATGCGTTTAAATTGTGCGGTGTTGTGATGGCGCACTTTTCATTGCCTTATCGATTTTTGTACATGTAGAGTGTAAGTTTTTATTTTTTATTTTTATGAATGAGATATACGTAGATAGTGGTTTTCGAGTAGCATATGGCTGGTTGTTCGGCGATCTATCCATTTTTCTGTATCCTGTCAACTTCCACCGACTTGTTCAATCAGGATTTCCTTTTCATAATTTTGACGTTTTGTCGAGAATCGTTAATTTATTTGATCGATGGTTTTTATTCGTTTAATATTGTTCGTTCTTTTTTCTTGAACTATAGAAATAATGCGGGTTTGGACTCTGTATTTGTTGTTTTAATGTTTACTTCCTTTTTTTTTTCAAGTTGAAAAAATGTAGAAAAAATGTGAATTTTTTTGTTGTAAAAATTATCATTGAAAATTGAACTTTATAATTTTTTTAATAAGTAACATCATGCTAGAATAGATTGAAGTTTGATTGACATTGAGAGAGAAAGTTGGGTAGCTTTATGCCCAAAGATGGACAGGTTAACCGAAGTTGTACTAAATCAGTATTGTAATTAAATTAAGATTATCTGATGAGATGAGTAGGCGCGTAGCCCAAAGACATTGTAAAAAAAAGTTTTAGTGGGGAAAAAATTTCATGAATGGAAATTCCTCAGAAAGTCGTTTTTTGTTTCAACTATCTCTACAAATGCACCTAAGAAGCTGAAATCAAAATAGGTTGATCACTTGGGCTCATTTTATCATATGACACCGCAATAACAAAATGTTTGAGCTCTGGTATACCCTCACCACATTTTGAGGTCGATTACCTCTCCTTCGCCCCTCCAATAACATGTGTGAAGGTAAATTTGGGGTATGGTATACTTCTTATCGCCGTAATCATATGAGTTCATATCAATTAAATTTTTACTAATTTGAGGCTCCTCAAGTTCTACTCAAATTTTGATAATCCGCCATTTTGGATTCACTTTGGCCCAAATTCAAAAGGTCATATTCTGGTCACTAACTAGCCCCATACATAAAGTTGAACCTTTCTAGGTTGATTTCGTAAGACGATATGGAAGATTCAAGAAATTTCATGACTCAAAGACTTCCTCAAAAACCAGTTTTTTGCTCTAACTCTCCTCAAAATGCACTTAAGAAACTGAAAGGGTCTCTCCTGATAAGATAGTGAAAACGGCCCTTGACCCAAATTCGGTCACAAGTGGTCCTAAATGTTGCCCTCGATGAAAAAACTCCCCAAAAAATTTTTGACCCCCACCCCACCCCTTCCTGAGAAATCGACTCCCATATGTCGAAAATTCAATATTTTTTAACTCTGGATGGGATGGATGAAAAATTTTGAAAATTTCACTATTGATAGGCATTATATAAGTACATTTGTGGAAATTTTTTCAAATTTTTCGATTCATATTTTCTTGAATTTTTTAGGCTTTGAAATTTTCAAAAAATTGTAAAAATTTTTTTTGAGGGGGTACATGGCTGAATTTTTTTCCATAATTAGCTCGTACTCTAAGGTACAACATGATAATATTTTCAACCCCCGAAGGGAGGTGGAAGTTGGTCAAAAAAAATGAAATGTGTAACAAGAACGCCTCCTAAATTCACTTTTTTGCATTTTTTTTGCGAACAACGCGTTTTAGAGAAAAAGTAGTATAGTAATAAAATGGTTCTCATTAAATTCTCTATAAGATAGGGTCTTATAATTTTTTTCGTATACCCATTAGGGGAGAGATAGGGGACTACAAAGTTGCTCCTAATACTAATAATTATTATGTATTACACTATCGCAAAATCAGTAAGGACTAAACAAGAAAAAAATAAAAATAAAAAATAAATAGAAAATGAACATTAGGAATGAAGGCGAGTTACTTTTCGACTATTGTGGCAAACTTCTGATTGAGGATTTCACAATGAGAATAAATAAAATTCGACATAATGATGATGAAGTTAAAGTAGTACCTATAATAGTCCAGTCATATTACGATTAATCGAGACTAATTGGGGGCCGAAGTTTTTCTGAGGAAACTTGTAGCCAATAGTGTCCGTAACAACACCTAACTTTCCCCCAAAAATCGCCCATTGCTTTTCCCCAAAATCCACATTTGTGCCCCCAAAACTAGTTTTTCGCAAATAACACGCGTTCTAATCTAGATACAGAGAAAAAGTCCAGTTAAGAAGTTATGCTGATCAGATTTCCAACAAAAAATATTATTACGCAATTTTCGCCCAAATTGATAGAATCGCGAGAAAACGCACTTGAAACGCCCCATTTAGACTGCACATAGGCTCATAGCGCGATGTTTGATATAAACCACAGTGTTATGATAATGTTTATGTTCTCATCGTGCCAATGACTACAAGGGGCGGGGGGAGGGTAGAACAAATTTTGTTTATTATCGAAAATCTATCACATTCGATACTACTCAT
>VFXL01000343.1:0-60244 GCA_009761765.1 Phenacoccus solenopsis | reverse complement strand
GTCGACTCAATTTACTCAACTCTTCTCGCTGTTGACTACAGGTCAGTCGAATATTTCGCTTGATACTATCCGACAAGCCGATACAAATGCTGTTGCCGATCAACGTGTCATAGCCGATAACCGTATTATAGCCGATACACCTACTGCAGCCGATACCGGAAAAGCAACTATTTCATTTGCTGTTGATCTGAGCGCCGATCTTCCAACTTATAATGGTACCAGTAATGTTGAAGATGCTCATGAATGGATGACCGCATGGAAGGCAATTATTGCAATTCACGGATTAAGTGATCGGGCTGCTATTGAGATAGCGCGTCGTACCTTAACGGGTGCAGCAAAGAATTGGTATTTTACCAATTATTCTGAGTTTAAAACCGTTGCTTCTTTTACCAAGTTATTTACTGCTGCTTTTCTCCCGCCAACCGACATTATTGCGCAAACTGAACGTATGCTTGCCCGTGAACAACGACCAGGGGAAGATGCGATGTGTTATATACATGAAAAACTTCGATTTATGCAGCCCCTAAAATTATCCTTGTCTGATACTCGTAAGTACTTGAGCAAAGGTTGCAAATGGGGTATGTTATCCTCGTATTTGCTCATCGCTCCTGCAAATAATGTTAATGAGTTGGTACAAGCTGCTCGTACCTTCATTGACTGCCACGAAAAACCCGCCGTTACCGGTTCAGGTGTAAATAGTAAATCATCAGTTACAACAAAAGTTAAGCCTGAAATAAAACCCAACCGCGTAAATAATGAGTCAACGCCAATAAGTAAAAAAGCTACAACAGAAAAACAGCCTGTAAAATGTTATAATTGCTTTGCGACAGGTCATATTTCGAAGGATTGTACCGCTCCACGGCGCATTCCAAAATGTACGGCGTGTAATCAACAAGGTCATGTGAAATCAAAATGCCCCACAACTACATCTACGTCACCATCAGATGCAACTGTGGAAGTGAAAAATGTGAATGCGGTGGTTCGAGCAAATATAAATTCATCGAGTGGAGATAAGTATGTTAAAAATGCGTTGATAAATGGCCGCGAGCTATCTAAGGTCCTGATCGATTCTGGTAGTGCGGTTTGCGTAATTCGAGCTAGCGATGCCGTACAGCTAGGCGAATTAATATCAAAAAGTGATGCAGTAATTTACGGTGTTGGTCAACTTAATAAGGGAACTCAAACCCTTGGCAGTTTCCAAGCTACAATTGAAATTGATAACCTCGCAGTTGCAGGCGTTGAGGTTCTTGTAGTGCCTGATGCTACGTTACCTGCTCCAATGATCATTGGTCGATCATGGACGGACCACCCAGAAGTTGCCATGTTAAAGATACGCGATCAATTAATTTTGGCTAAGGCTTCCGATATGCCATTCTGCGAATTTCCAATTGTCAAGGCAAAACCTCGAGGTGAATTCCGTGTTGCTGAAGAAGTCAAGCTGAGTCGTAACACTGTGAACTTTGTACGTGCCGAAACTGGTGTTTACCCAAACACAATTGTGAGTGTATCAAATACATTATTATGTGTTGATTCAGAGACGTATATACCTATTATAACCGATTGTGATATAGTGCTGAAAAAAGGTTCGCGAATTGGTCGTTTTCATATAGTTGATGAAACAAGTATTGAAGAAAAACTCATTGTTGCTACTATTGATACACGTGCATTATGGCTCCCATTAACCCCTGACCATTTTAAATTTGGAGATTTCTTAACCAAAACCGAACGAGAAAAATTTATGGCTGTAATTAACGCTCATCGGAAGGCATTTGCGACCAATGTGTTTGAATTGGGTACTGCAAAGTGTTCACCAATTGAAATCATTGAAAAACCAGGAAGCCGACCAGTTGCAACAAAACCGTACCGTTCGAATCGAGCTGACGGAGCAGAGTTGTCACGTCAGATAGCAGATTGGCGAAAGGCAGGCATTGTAGAGGACACAGATTCACCGTACGCTGCTCCTGCATTTCTTGTAGGTAAGAAGGACAATAAAAAGCGTCCTGTATTTGATTTCCGTAAGTTAAATGCGCAGACGGAGAAAACGCATTTCCCATTACCCAACATTGACGACCATTTAGTTGCCCTTGCAAACGCGAAGATTTTTACCATTTTAGATTTGGCTAGTGGCTACTTACAGATACCATTATCGGAAAGCGCAAAACCCAAAACTGCATTTGTCACTGAAAATGAAAGCGGACAATTCACGCGATTACCTTTTGGACTATGTAATGCGCCATCAGAATTCTCGCGTGTAATGAGTAAGGTTCTCGGACAACTACGTTCTCGCATTGCATTCAACTATTTAGACGATGTCTTAATTCCTGCCAAAAACCTTGATGAAATGCTACAGCGTTTTGAGACTATATTAAAAGCGTTACTTGATGCTGGTTTAGCATGTCGACCAGAAAAATGTGAAATAGCTGTCGCAAAAGTCGAATTCTTAGGATTTGAAATTGGCTTTGGTGAAGTAAGACCTGGGAAAAGAAAGATTGAAGCTATCGCCTCATTTCCAGCCCCTACAAATGTACATGAAATTCGTCGGTTTGTGGGCTTAATAAGTTTCTTCCGCCGTTTTATCAAACATTTTGCAACAAAAATTGCCCCAATTACTGAGTTGACTAAGAAAAACCGAAGTTTCACGTGGAGTGATCGTGAGCAAAGCGCATTTGATGAAATCAAGGCTATCTTATGTGCTCCTCCAACCCTACGATTATACGACCCGACAGCTATTACTGAATTGCATACAGATGCGTCAAGTTTAGGGATAGCTGGTATGCTGTTTCAACGCTCCAACCCAAAAGACCCGTTACAATTGATATACGCAGTTAGCAAGAAAACAACCCCCGAAGAGGCTCGATACCATTCATCTAAATTGGAATTATTGGCGGTAGTATGGTCAGTAAATCGATTGCGACAATTTTTACTCGGTATTCCCTTCGTTATCGTCACCGACTGCCAGGCGTTATTGCACCTAAATACCCAGAAAACTGCAAATGCTCAAATCGCTCGCTGGGCACTCGCACTGCAAGAATACGATTTTGTTGTGCACCATCGAAAAGGCGATCGTATGCAACATGTTGACGCACTTAGTAGGGCTCCTAATGATGAAGCTTCTAATATTGAAAGTGAAATAGGTGTATTCGCAATCCTTCCCGAGGAAGAAATTGTACGAATGTACCAGCGCAAAGACCAAGATATTCGTATTATCGTTGAAAATATAGCAGCACATCCAAGGTATGAACTTATTGATGGATTACTCTATTATATTGATAATGAAACCGAACGTAAACTATTTGTTGTCCCAAAAACCATGCGTAAATCAATATGTATTCGTTTTCATGATCTGCTGGGACATTTTAGCCTAGAAAAGGTCATTGCCGCAATCAAACAAAAATACTGGTTTGCTGGTATGCGTAGGTATGTACGCTGCCATATACGCTCTTGTATTGAGTGCTTATTAGCGAAAGGGAACTCTGGAAAAACGCCTGGGTTACTTAAGCCAATACCGCCCGGGAAACGTCCTTTCGAGACTATAAATGTAGACCACCTTGGCCCATTCACCGAAACCAGTGATAAAAATAACCACATTTTTGTTGCTGTCGACAATTTTACAAAATTTGTACGATTATGGGCAGTACCAGACACTAGCACGAACTGTGTAGAAGAATGCCTAAAGGAGTTTATCCTCACCTACGGTATGCCTGATCGTATTATTTCTGATCGAGGGAGTTGTTTCACTTCGAAGCCATTTTTGAAATTTTGTGAAGTACGTGGTATAATCGCTCATCATGTTCCTACCCGTCACCCCCGCGCCAACGGACAGGTTGAGCGTGTAAACCGAATCCTCAATGTACAACTAGTGATTTACGCAGCCACATCCAGCGAAGAAACTGAGGATTGGGATCGTTTCCTTCCAGAAATACAGAGGAATATAAATGTATCTATAAATCGTTCGACCGGAAAAACGCCATTTGAGTTGTTACATGGCTATAATCCGCGTTTTGTTGATTCAACCTTGGACCGGGTCATACAACGTGCAGCAGGAGTACATGATTTGGATTTAGTGCGTTCTATAGCCCAAGAACACATTGAACGTGCCCAAGCAAAAATGAAACAAGAATTCGACAGACGGCACTGTGTTGGTGATCAACTCGAAGTTGGCGAGATCGTCTTCATTAAATGCCCCAATACAGTTAAATTACGGCCAAAATTTCGTGGGCCTATGGTCGTCGTAGAACATCTCTCTGGAGACATTTATCGAATTCAGGATTTGAGAAGAGAAGGAACCCAGTTGGGGTGCGTCGATCTCCACATTTCTCAAATACGACCATGGCGTATGGACAGTGAGGTTGAACTAGACGAAGAGGAGTCAGGCGAGGACGCCTGATGGACAGAATGGCCGAATGTAGGAGATGCCTTTTTCGGGCCAGCGACGACTCGGCGATTTATGCTAATTTAGTGTATGATTACATTTTTAGATCCTTTTTTTAATAATGCTGTTTTTGTACCATGTCTTGTAAAATCGTAGATATATGATTCATGTGTAGAATGACAAAAAAAAATAAGAAGAAGACGTGATTATTAATTTTTACGAGTTTTATTTATTGAAGCTTTATAAAATTTCTAATATATCACTATGATTTTCAAAAATATTCACCACACTATCAGGCGAAATGTTGGCCTTACGAAATTCAGATTTGACCAAAGGGAAGTTGGTAAATTTATTCACTGCTTTCTCAAAATATAATACTGACGCAAAAAGCTATTTACAAACTCTTGAAAATAGAAGAAATAATCTAACCAAGCAGAGAATGAGAGTAAATTTTTTATGATATTGTAGTGTTTTAAATTTACTCAATACAATGAAAGCGATGGTATTGGAAATCATATGTGATCGAATAAAAAAAGCTAGTAAATACGCTATTATATCTGATTCGACTTAAGATAGTAGCAAAAAAGAAAGTATAGTTTTGATTGCACATTTCATTGAAGAAGACAAATGTAACGGAGTCAGTTCAATAAAACCAGTCGAACGTTTGTTAGGTGCTTTACCACTGGTATAACTATAGGTAATGAACTGTCCAAAAACTGCTTAGATATCATCAAAAATTGTGGTCTAGATAAAAGTAATATGGTTGGACAAAACTACGATAGAGCTGCTAATATGAGTGGCTCATTAAATGGGGTCCAAACTTTAATTAGGGCTGAATGCCCATCTGCGATCTATATATGGTGCTACGCTCATCGATTTGCGTTATAGAAAAATCTCTGGAAAAGTGTACGCCATTGAAAAATTATATTGGAATATTGGAAGAATTATATGTGTTTATGAACGAACACCAACGACACGCTTGTTTTGTAGATAGTCTGTTAAAAAGTAAAAATGAAAAAAAAAAAGTACGGATAAAAAGTTCATTCACCTAAACAAAAAGCGTTTAAAACGAGTTGCAACCATGCGTTGGAACAGCAAATCGGCAGCCAATAGCACAGTTCATGACTGCTACGAGGAGTTGATCAACTACCTTCAAATTATTGAGAATGACCATCTATGGGACAAGAAAGTGTTACAAAAGGCAAAGGTTTACAAAAACAAATTACAGCATTCAACTTCATTGCAAACATGAAAATTTGTAATGCAGTATTTGATGTTTTATCGCCAATTACAAACGTACTTCAAGGAATCCAAATTGATTTAGGTGCTGCGTCTTTAATCATTGCCAATGCAATTCAGCAATTTGGTGTTTTACGTAATGAAAATGTTTTTAATAACATTGTTGATTCTGTGCATGAGATGTGCAAACAGTTCAATATTCCCCCTGCTGAACCAAAACAAAAATCTATACGAAAAAGATTTTTTGATGAAATGGGAATTGATAGGGTTTTCAATGAGGTTCAAGATTTGAAAATCAATATTTACTTTGCTTTGATCGATAATGTATCGTTTTCCTTGAATGAAAGGTTCAATGAAGATAACTTGGAAGTACTGAAACAAGCTGGTATTTTTACACATGAGAATTTGTTGAAAAATAAAGATATCAAGCTGAAAGCATCTGAAATATCTCAATTATGTGATTTATATAACTTGAACCCCGAAATAATTGCAAAAGAAATCAACGATTTTAAGAAAATTTACATTTTATCTGAAAGTAATATTGATATTTCGGACCTCCTTCAAAAAATTCCAAGCAAAAAAGGAAAAATTATACCAAAACTCGAAATGCTCAAGGAGATGATGATGGTAGAGACAGTACTGAAGAAGAAGAACTTGATGAGAATGACGTCGACGAAGATTTTTGAAATAATTCAAATATCTTATGGGCAAATAGAGGATTTACAAAACCGTTTAGATTAATCTTCCAGCTTTCCACTTTTGTGCATCTACGTTCATTATATAAGATTTTGGTAACATTACCTATATCTTTGTGCTCTGCTGAAAGGGGCTTCAGCAAGCACAAAATAGTCAAAAATTATCTCAGATGCACCATGCTGGATCCGTATATGAACTGCATGCTCATTTTGGCCACAGAGGCTACAATTTTGAATACCATAAAAAACGAAGAGATAATTGGTCGTTTTGTGTTATTTAGTAGTGTTTATTCCAATTTATTACTTAAATAAAAGAAGTTATTTCGTTTTGTTTAATTTATTGGGCGGGGGGAAGAGTACATATGGGGGGATTTTTTTTTGAAAATTGGGGGGTAACTCATCAAATGCTTAGGGGGTTCACCGCACCCCTGATAAGAAGTACCATGAAGTGAAATGTGGCAACAGATGCAATTCAAATGTTGCGAACTTAACGTCAGTTGCGACTGGAGGTGTTGGGTTAGAAATGGTGTTTCCAAGCATGAACAAGCTCTAGTTAAAAATTCAGCTTTAGTAAGTAATGCGGCACCTGATGTAATTGTTGATCGTTTAAGTTCATTTTGATACGTGTAATATTTGCACCATTCATGTGTATAGCATTTTAAGTACTACAATTTCATTTAAGCAAAAGTTTTTTTGTAATCTTTTTTTTTTAATAAGCGTTTCTTTTTGTTACTATTTTTTACACATTTATCAATTTTATTTTAGTATTGTTTCTTAGTACGTAACCTGTTTTTTAATGCTACTTTTCTATTTTTCATATGTGAATTTTCCATCCTTTTCAGTCATTCTTTGAAAAAGAAAAATGTTCCCGCACGAAGGTCTGATTTTCCAGCTAGTTATACATAAGTTTAAAATGCCCTCTCATAATTAGGTAAACTATCTGTGAAAAGCGTACTCAAATACTTAAAAATGAAAATTAAAATAAAATAATAGAATTCATCTATTCACAAAACGACAATATATAACACTCAAAGAGCAAAATCTTTATTTTTTAAGATTTCTGTTTCATTTGTTTGATAATTTTTTCTCTCCTCTTCTTCTTTTCTTTCTTTTGTCGAATTTCTTCATTAATTTTCAGGTTCTTTTTATGGGCTTTCATGCGATTTCTCATTTCACGCCTAAGTTTGCCTTGTTTTTCTTGATAATTTACTTTGATCATTTTCAGGAGCGAAGCAATCTAAAATTATACAAATACAATAAACTTCCATTGTATAACGGGGCATATATTGTACAATGCGGCATCATAAATTTTTTAAAACCATAATTATTACTTAAACTGGAAATTTAACTAGGCTCACCAATATGGATTGCATGCCTGCCCAGTTACTTTTGTAGGGTCGTAGGCATAGTAATGATGATGACCACCCGCCCAACGGTGGTGAATTTTGCAGAAAAAACCAAATAATACGAGGGTCGTTCAAAAAGTAAGGTAACAATCGTCATAACTCAAATGAAAAATATAGAAATTTTAGCCAAATGAATATCAAAAAGTACATCCTTAAGCTACTTCTCGGCATAATCACCATATCCATTAAGGCACTTATCATATCACTGTACCTACTTAAGTGTACCATTCTCATAATAGAATGCCTCCAAATTTGCGAAATATTCCATCACTGTTTCTTGAAGCTCATCGTTGTTGGAAAATGTTGTCCTAATGGGAACAAGTGATAGCCTAATGGCGCCAAGTCAGGCGAACGAGGAGATAGGGAAAACGGAGCTTTCAAAACTTCGGATTAAAACAGCTCAAAAGCTATGTTGTAGTTACATAGTGTAAGTGAGGGAAATATTGGAAATTTTACGTTCTTTTTAATGAGCCATTAGCGGGATTCGTAGCTCAGAAACATAAAAATTACGTTAAAATTTTGATAGGGTTCGGAATTTGTGGGTTTCGAGAGTTTACTTTGCCTTTTTTGTATTCTACATGAAAAACTTTTCGCAAAAAGTTATAAAGGGGCACAAAATACACTTTTCCCCCCTAAATATTGTTCATTCAACATATTGTACCCTCAGTGCAATAAGGCCACATCTCAAAAAAAATTGCAATTACAAGAAGGCCACATCTACACTAAATTAGCTTATTTTACTCAAAAAAAGTATAGGAAAAAGGTACCTTTTTGTTGAATTTTTACATGCTTTTTTTGAGATGTGGCCTTATTGCACTGAAGGTGCGATATTACCAATTAAATTGTTACATTAGACTTGTCTTTTTCTAACGCAAGCAACAAAACAGGTTTTCATCTACCACTTGCACATTTTTCAGCCGAGTTGTTAAGTAAAAAACGACAGCTATTACAACCTACCTGATTTAGGAAAGGATTTTCAGGGTAGGGTGGGGTTTTCAAATCTTAGCGTATCAGACCATTGCCTATTTGATGTGACTTCTTCGAACAACATAGTATGAGTGATGATATGTGTCGTGTAACTGACAAACTAATGCGGCACGGCAAACGTCACGCCCACAACCAAGCAAGACGTGGAGCGGAGTACGGCAACGCGTAACGAACGCGTTAAGTTTTGTGCAATAAAAAAAGAGAAAATGTTTTTTTTTTTTTAACTCTCTGATTAAATTTTCAATTTTTTTTTGCTTGATGACATATCTGCATAATTTTTGCGATTAAAAAAAAAAAAATTATCGAAATCCGTCCATTAGGAGAGGCTGGGCGATTGGAACAACATATTTTTGGCCCTATTTTTGTTGTTATTTTTTTCTTGTAGCTTTATATCATATATATATGCGAAGCGAGGAATGCCGCGGGTTTGGCCGCGAAGCGGCCAGGGGGCGAAGCCCCCTAGTATATTATATATATATATATATATATAGATTTATCTATGGATAAAGTGGCATCATTTTTCGTCGTCTACAGGTAAAGTGGCATCTTTTTTACAAAGTGGCATCTTTTTTTTGATGCCACTTTACCATCACATTGCTCATCGATTCAGCTTTGTGTCATGATGTCACTGGTGTGGTTATTTGGGTGATGCCACTTTACCACTAATATTCTATTTTTCATACAAAAAAATTTTTTTCGGTCTACGGTCGTAGTAGCCTCATTTTTTTGATGTTTACAGGTAAAGTGGCATCATTTTAAAAATTTGTTTCTAAGAAAACCTATGATATTATACATTCCGTTCGCCATTGTGGTGTCGTTAATGTGACATTAGATGCACTTCTGAGGAATGTGCAAACTGATGCCACTTTGACCATAGATCACTATATATATATATATATATAGTGATCTATGGTCAAAGTGGCATCACTTTGCACATTCCTCAGAAGTGCATCTAATGTCACGTAACGACACCACAGTGGCGAACGGAATGTATAATTTCATAGGTTTTCTTGGAAACAAATTTTTAAAATGATGCCACTTTACCTGTAAACTTAAAAAAAATGAGGCTACTACGACCGTAGACCGAAAAAAATTTTTTTGTATGAAAAATAGAATATTAGTGGTAAAGTGGCATCACCCAAATAACCACACCAGTGACATCATGACACATAGCTGAATCGATGAGCAATGTGATGGTAAAGTGGCATCAAAAAAAAGATGCCACTTTGTAAAAAAGATGCCACTTTACCTGTAGACGACGAAAAATGATGCCACTTTATCCATAGATAAATCTATATATATATATATATTTCCCCACGTATCTTTGTCGTCACCTTTCATAAACAGTACCTTTTCGTCACCATGCTTAATAAGCTTGCTGGAGGTGTATACATCTCATATTTATTTCCAGCATGTTTATCATAGTGGTTGCCGCTTTTACGCCATTCAATTTGAATGTATTTAGTTTATATAAAAAAATATAGAGAGAAGGCATCATTTGTTTCCAATTATGCAACCGACTTCTTCGTCACCCCTGTGTATATGGAAATATATCCTTAGTTTTTCTCCGTCACCAGCGTAGTTGCCAGATTGATGGGTGACAATTTGGCGGCGTTCGCCAAGTTACGACTTACAGGGAGCATTTTATACACGCCAACACACATACCCAATACTAAAATGTTGTTTGTAAATAAAATTCCATTTTTTTTTTTAATTTATTTTTTATTCAGTTTTTTAAAATTGAACTTACTGCTTAATGAAAAAGTAAAAAAAAATAACTACAATAATTAATTAAACATTCTCAGGGTTATCATATTACTCTTCTCTCAAAAAAATCAGTGGTTGATTCATTTCAGGCATAGTGTCTACCAGCCGAAAAAAGAACGAAATTACGAAAAAGGTGGGTACGAAATTTGAAAATGACCCAAAAATGTACGAAAACCAGTCGATAATGTACGAAATTTACGAAATTTAATAGAAAGTAATTATGTTTTCAAAATGAAAGAAAAGAAGGCAAAATTCAGGTGAAGAAAACCTTACTTAAAAAATTTTGAATAAAATACTCAAAATATATCGTACGAAAAAAATATGAAATTTTGTTTTTCGGATTTGGTAGACACCATGTTTCAGGGCTGCGTGAACAATAAAGAACAAAGAGCGAAAAATTGCAAAAAATTTGAAGAATGAGAATGAAAGCGAACTTTGAGTGCTTTAAAAGAACGGAAAAAAGGAGGAAAAGAAAATTAAAGAATGAAAACAATAATTTCTGTTTTTGGCAATCCTTAAAGCATTTGACTTATTTCAACGAATACTCAGCTGAATAAACCTACCATACTTTTGATGAATATTATTTGAAACTGAGAACATTTCCTGAAATTTTATCTGAAATTGTTGAATTCTCATAAAAATGTTTTCATAATACATTTTTAAGGAAAAAATGAAAGTTCTTAGACTCGAGCGCAAAATGGAAAAAAATTATCAAAATACGTGTAAATGTTCCTAAATTTTACACTAAAATTCAAACGAGAACATAATGAGCACTAATAGAAGCCGATGATAGACATAAGTAGAAGAAAATGTTACGTGAATTTTGAACGCTCGTTAGGTTCTCGTTTGAGGCGCTGCTTTGGAAAATAAGTTGGTAAATGCAAAAAGGTTGATTTTTTAATAAAAAAATGAAAAAATTGGAAAACAAATGCTAAATACCCTCAAACAAAGTCTCTAAAACAATATATTATAATTTCAAATCATTTCGTTGGGTTATTTTTGAGAAAAACACAACGAAATGATTTGAAATTATAATATATTGTTTTAGAGACTTTGTTTGAGGGTATTCAGCATTTACTTTTCCAATTTTTTCATTTTTTTATTAAAAAATCAACCTTTTCGCATTTATCTACTTATTTTCCAAAGCACCACCTTAAATTTTGATTTTAATTACTTGCAATGGAGAAAACAAGAGGTGGAAAATTTGTTCAGTTAGCGCTCGAAACTGAAGTAAAATCTTTTGAAAAACAAGGTAAGTTGACATTGAAATTTTACCAATACGTTATAATTTTGTATTTGTTTCTCTAAGATCACGTGCATGATTCTAAAAAGCTGAGGGTTCATCAGATTAAAAGTAATAATTTATTACATAATTAATTAAGGGTTTTATTGGTACAAAGGTTTAAAGTCATGGCGTGAACCTGATTAATTCACAGTAGTGAAAAATAAAATTGAATCTAAAAAAATTACCTCAATTTCGAAAAATTTTCGTCAAAATTTTGCATGTTCACAATGTTGTTCATCAATTTGAACACTTTATCTAGATTTTTTCAAAAAATACCAAATAAAAAATTCTGGAATGCTAGGAAAAAATTATTAAATTTTTGAGGTTGGTAATTAAAGAAAATTTCTCATTTTTTTATGATTTTAATTAATATACAGGAAAATTTACACGTGTTTTGCTAATTTTTTTCCATTTTACGCTCGAGTCTAAGAACTTTCATTCTTTCCTGAAAAATATATTACGAAAATATTTTTCTGAAAATTCAACAATTTCTGATAAAATTTCAGGAAATGTTCTCAATTTGAAATAATATTCATCAAATGTTTGATAGGTTTATTCAGCTGAGTATTTCATCTAATGCTTAATTGAAATTACATTTCTTTGAAATGTGCTTAGTACGTTTTCAACGTTGAAATAAGTCAAAGTGCTTTAGGGATTGCCAAAAACACAAATTATTGTTTTCCTTCTTTAATTTTCTTGTTCTTCCTTTTTCCATTCTTTTAAAGCTCTCAAAGTTCGCTTTCATTCTCATTCTTCAAATTTTTTGTAATTTTTTGCTCTTCGTTCTTTATTGTTCTCGCAGCCCTGAAATGAATCGTAACCACTGATTTTTTATAAGGCAAGAATAAAGTTATTACTGAAGGAATGTTTGATTAATTATTATAGTGATGTTTTTTTACTTTTTTATTAAGCGTTATTAATAATATCGATCTCGATATAAAATTGTAAGTTTGATTTTAAACTAGAAGATACTACTAAAGTATCTTGAAAGCGGTCTTTACCCAATTATACTATTTTAAAGCAAGTTTTTCGAATAATTAATTTTTTTACATAAATAGGGTAAATAAATTTTCTAAAATTCAACCGTTCTACCAATTCCACTCATCCTAAATTTCATCAAGTATCATATAAAAAACATGACCTCACGTAATTTATACTTTTATAATCTAAAACTCGGAATTGTGTGAGGTCAGGTCATTTCATGTTCAAACAGCTCTAAAAAAACAATAATTTCACACGGCTTCTAAAAGAAACGTGACTTCGCGTTGAATTATACTTCCTCACGGTCACATGCTTTCGAGTTTGCCTCCTCCGATTCGAGGTGAACTATACTCATTTTTAAAATTTATATTTTAAATCGTGAATTAAAATTACGTGACGTCACGTTACCTCGTGTTTAATCGACTTCAAAAATCAATCAACTCTAAAAACCTATTCATGTACTCATTCTACCACTCTCCAAAATTTCGAGTCACTCTGTCAAGTTTTACTTTAATTATAGTGAGAGAACTAACGTTTACAAAAAAAAAGTGACCTCATGTTAAATCACCCTTCCCCAAGTTGAAAAACTAACAATAGCTGAAAGTCTAAAAACTCTGTCTATCCCCATAATTTGGTGTCGATCGATCTCAACTCAAGCCCCGTCACATCATGTCACGCCAACTCACATCCACTCACGTCCAGGGAACCGTCAATTCCAAGACTACTACGTCTATTCTTTCGGCCATCTGCACCATATTCTGATAAATTTTTGATACAAAGGGAAAAACCGTGACCTCACGCTTGATTGAATCAACTTACTCGATCTATCAAGTTTTACCGGAGTTACTTTAAAAGTAAAGTTCGCTAAAAACTGAATAAAAAAAAATAAGAAAAAAATGGAATTTTATTCGCAAAAATGATTTCAGTATTTCAATTTTAAAAAAGTGAACGGAGAATGGAAAAGAGTGAGTTCGATAAATCATTCATTACACAAAATGTTCTCATAAATTTGTGACGGCGATATACTCTCCTGAAAAAAGATCACGCAGTGTGTGTGTATAAAATTAGAAAGGTACGCGATGTTTTTGTCACTGCAGCGTTGCCACGAATAGGTGATGTATACAACCCGTTCATTATACGGAAACGTATGCGCTGTAACATTATCTCTATGTATACACAGGTAGCGCTACGTGGTGGAGGTTGGTGGAACTACCATTTTGAAATCTGTATATCGTAGGTGTATACATGACTTTTTCGTCACCATACAAAAATTTGCCATTCGACTCCTTAGGGTGTGAAACGGATTTTAAACTTGGTATACACAGGGATACGTTTTCGTCACCGGGTTGACGCGTTTGCCTCCGATTTCGGTGACGGAGACGATCAGCGCTTATATAAAAGGTGACGCCAAGGTACTGTTGCCATATATATAGATTTATCTATGGATAAAGTGGCATCATTTTTCGTCGTCTACAAGTAAAGTGGCATCTTTTTTACAAAGTGGCATCTTTTTTTTGATGCCACTTTACCATCACATTGCTCATCGATTCAGCTTTGTGTCATGATGTCACTGGTGTGGTTATTTGGGTGATGCCACTTTACCACTAATATTCTATTTTTCATACAAAAAAATTTTTTTCGGTCTACGGTTCGTAGTAGCCTCATTTTTTTGATGTTTACAGGTAAAGTGGCATCATTTTAAAAATTTGTTTCTAAAAAACCTATGAATTATACATTCCGTTCGCCACTGTGGTGTCGTTAATGTGACATTAGATGCACTTCTGAGGAATGTGCAAACTATGCCACTTTGACCATAGATCACTATATATATATATTGAGTTACGTATAAAAGTTGGATCCCTCGAAAAACAGTGAAAGTTGGATCCACCTTAAAAAATGGTTGTAAGAGCTATTTGCCTCCAGCAAACAATTAAATGTTATTTTTCCTTTTTATGAGTGAAAAAAACACATTAAATCGATAATTAGAATAGAAGTTATGATAAAAAATTTAATTGGAAGTATATGTGAGAGTTGACTCCATGCTTCAAAAAGGCAGTTATAAGTTGGCTCCATGAGAAAGTGGATACCATATACGGAGCTGTATATTTAAATATACATTTACAGAGAAAGTCGGCTCCTCCTGCCAGGTATGCCACTGGATAGAGGGCGCCTGGGCGAAACTAATGCATGATTTGTGAAAGTCAGCTCCATATACGGTATTCACTTTCACATGGAGCCAACTTATAACTGCTTTTTTACATAGCGGGAGCTGACTTTCATATGTAACCATAATTATGAATATACGTATTCAGTATCTTGAGGTGCCCTTGTATATTTTGAACCATGAGGCGCCCAGCCATATGCCGGGCACCACAAAGAAAGTGTCTTTTGAGGATTCCATATTGGGCACCACAAGGTATATATACCATAAACTCCAGTGTTTATAAGGAGTTTAATTTTTAATATATAAATATAGTCATTGTGGTGCCCACCTCTAAACTTCAGCTGTGGACCCAGAGGGGTGAGACGATCATTTTCTGATAGTTTTTAGCTTAAAAACCATGTGGCGTCCGATTTGGGCACTGCAACGTTAAAAACGGGCACCACAATGACTTCGTATGCTTAAAACGGGCACCACTATGACTAAAACTATATATATATATATATATATATTACATTTTTTCCCACATGTAATGCTGGCGGGTGTATTTATGAAATTTGCTCAAGACTTGGTGAAAGACTCTTCTTAGAAATCTAACAAAACTACTTCTTTGTTTTTTCGAAAAAATTCAAAATGGCGGATCACTCAAATTTTAAGGGAGGCTGGAGAAGGAGCAAATCACTTAAAATTTTTGGTTTCGATCTCATATAAAAGAATAACTTACAAACACCAACATATACAAATTTCAGCTTTGTAAGTGTATTTTGAGGGGGGTTAAAGCAGTTTTGAGTCCTGAAATTTTTGGAATCTTCTATATCTCATCACCAAATTAAATTAAAAAGGTCTAACGTCGTATGTGGGGTTAGTTCGTGACCAGAACATGACCACTTCAATTTGGATCAAAATGGATCCAAAATGGCGAATCATCAAGATTTGAAGATAATTTGAGGATTCTCGAATATTTATGATTTGAGGAGTACGTGTTCATATGATTATTTCATAGCAAGAAATACTACTTTTGTTCCATATTCAACTTCTTAAGTTGTTTTGGAAGGGATAGCGTAAAAGTTTTCAGACTTGGTATTGGGTGTGGCCTGTAGTTATGAAGAGTTTACCAAAAGAAGCCCCAGTTAAAAACTCAGCTCCAGTAATGCGGCATGGCTGCATACATTTTTTTTTGTTCCCGTATTTCACAGATTTGCTTTGCAGCTCCGCTGAAAGTACTCAGCTTTTAGTTTCATTTTCACTGTACGTAGCATGATTAGTCCTTCATTCAAAGCGAGCCTCCATTATCGCGTACATGCAAAAAGTGTGGTGCATCTAACTATTTAGAGCGTTATTTAAACAAAAGTTACCTTGTAATGATGAAAATCTCGAATTGTAACCAGACGATTTTTGGTTACACCATTTTTCATGCCGATTTTAGCCATCTTAGGTTTATCTTTAAACGGTAATTGATTTTGAAGCCTTTTTGGTATCGTAATCGGTTTAAAAAGTTTCTTGCCTCTATGAACTTCCTACAAAACACACATCATGTGAAACTTCAATTATGTATTATACAGAAAAAACAGTACGAATTCGTACTTGATAAATTATTATCTCAAAATTAAGTTTTACCGTATATAATGAATCTAATTGTGGATTATTTTTCAAGTTGTTTTCGCTCTTCAATTGACCCATGGTTCTCATGCCTAACCACTTCATTTTTTGATTTCCCGGAGAAAGTAATGAAGTCACAGGATTGTACAGTTTGGGAACATCCACACCACACCATGTACGACAAAATACAATATCTGAATGAAAAAACATTGCCTAAATATTTTCAAAGTGAGTGGTGCACGAAAATGTCATGATGATAGAGAATAACACACCACTTAACTTGATGACATCTTCAAAAGTCGCTCTGAACACACCTTCTGGTTTGCTACAAGCTCTTTTGATTTGTCCTCTGATTCCAGATACAGTTTTAATCTTAGCACCTTCGAACTTGGCTACTTCTAAGGCAGAACTGAACATATTTTTAATGAAAGCAGTTTTTTTATATATTTTCATTGGCTCGCCCACTAATTTCAACTTTTTTGTTATCTGAGTGGACTGATTGGTGTCGATAACCGTTCCAGTAGCGATAATTCTAAATCCATCCTATGACAAGCAAATTCAAAATTATAGTTAAAAACATCAAGGAAAGAAAAAATGTTATAGGAATTTGTATCAAACAACGTCACCTGTCCGTTCATCATGTTCTGCACTGCTAAAAAACCCGTACCTGGTTTTGTAACAGGACCCCAAAAATTTGCCATACAAGTGATGTGTTCAGGGGTATACTTCAACATCCTAGTCGAAGTTCCAAGTGGTAACAATACAATATAATACAATACCATTATTTCAATGTTATGTATTTAGGGCAAATATGTTCATGGAAGTTTCACATACCTCTGTCTAAAATTATCCTCCAATTTATAATACACCGGAAGAGTTTGAAATTTACGCCATCCCAATGATACAATAATAGGATCATTCGACTTCAATATTCTATTATACCATCTGTGTTTCTTGATGCGTACCTTGACATTGTTTATAAGGCGATTAGATATATATTATAATCACCGATTTAAAATCTCGGTTTGTTCAACATTTGCTTGAAAAAACTAATGACAGCAAAACGTAAATTTCTACTTTATACAAACATGCCCAATGATAAAATGCTACCCAATAAAATCTTCTTCAATCAACGTACGAAATCGAGGTAGAAGTGTAATAGATTTTTTTTTACGCACGCTGACAAGATAAAGATTTTTTTTGAAAATATTTGAACAAATTTAAAAATTAGAAAGAAAAGCAGAAAGATGATACACGAAGCAATACGCATGGTGGTAAAGCAAATTATAAGACAAAGAAACGCAATTAGTGAAGCGCGTTAAGCTACTTAGATATATAAAATAACGCAACGACTGTAACGTTACGAATCATGTTCATCTTATTCTAATTAACTGCCGTGCATCACTTACATTAACATAGCCAATATTTTCTTCACCGAGTTGTAAGCCACCGACTAGCAGCGGATATGAAGGATTGAAGTTTTCTACCAATTCGCATGGTATATTTTCAAATTCCAATCTCACATACAAACCAGATCTATAACCTTCCCACTGTGCGCGTACTTCTTCATCTAATCCTTCAAATTCTACTTTATTCAGCTGTGAAATAATAAAATTTATAAATCGCAGTCCCTCACTGTTTTTCAATTCAATCAATAAAAATGTCTGTTTCTACTGGAGGATTATAAATGAAAAATGCAAGCATAAATTTGATTATTTCAAATTTTGTATTAAAGTTCATACTTTTTCAGAAAAATGTGTTCGAAGTAATAAGTCTTGTAACTGGTGAAAACGTGATAGTATATTGGCTTACCGCTTACCTCTTGAAATGGTGAAATATCTCATCAACTACGCATCACAGTAAAAAACTAAGGACTTGTGAAGTAAAGAAAATTGAATTTGTAGGAGAATAGTAGAAACTTCTACAATGTATTTTTCGTACTTCAAAACCACCATATCTTTTATCAGGGGCTTACTTTTTTCTGTTAGTGGAACGTGTAGGAAAGCTTCCTTCATATCAAACACCAAAAATAATTTCTTATCGTGTAATTTTAACAAAAACTATTCTTGAGTGGGTATTGGGTATGGATTTGGTTTCAACGCAAAACTTAAATCTACTAGATTTAAACAAGGTTTGATATCACCATTTCTTTTTTCAACGAAAATCGCAGAATTGACCCGATCATTAGGTTCTTCTACTTTCTCTAAAATATCCTGTTGAACGTATTCATCCAATTTTGGTTTGATTCGATCACGTATGGCATATGGAATTCGTGTAGCGCCTCGAACCACTGGAATAGTGTCACCTCGAGGAGGCAGTGCTATCTTGATTAGAAACACGATTAAACATAATGAAGTGCCACAGTATAGCAATGAATCCTTCCAAGTAACAACAATTACAATCTACTATGCACTCAGTAAAACTCAAATTTCAGCAGTATGTTATCCACCAAGAAAAACGATCAAAGAAAATGACTTTGAAATGATGTTCAACTCCCTTGGCACCAGATTCATTGCAGGAGGAGACTACAACGCCAAAAATCAGCTTTGGGGATCAAAAAAAACACAATCAGAGAAAAAGAGCTAGAAAAAGCAATTAAAAACCTGTAAATGCGCTGCAATGTAAAAAGGCTCAACCACCTATTCCCCAATGGATATCAACAAAGTACCTGATCTCGTTGATTTCCTAGTGATGAAAGACATCTCACCTGCGTAACAGAAGCATTCGACTTTAACACTGACCACTCGGCTGTAGTAGCAATATTCCAAACTAATATTGTTAAAACAATGCCAGAATTAGCTGTAACCAATGGTTTGACGAACTACTGCAATTTAAAGAATACTTAAGAACTTTACTTAGCCCTCCTCAAACCAGTCTGCATACAATTTTGGGACATGACAAAGAAATCAAACCAACTGGCAATCGTAAATCTGCAACAGCAACTTTTATAAAAATCAAGTCATTTTTCATTTCAGTTCCAGTTATACCTTGAATTCTTTTCAAGATATTAGCAAAAAACTATTCCAGCTCTAGATTTAGAATGATGGAAATTTAACGTACAGTAGGCTATTTATGTATAGTTCATCTATGGTAGTACATGGGTATATTGCCAGAAAAACAAAATAGCTAATAGTATGAGTAAGAACGTGTGTAAGGGGGAGGGTGGAGGGAAGAACTGCAAAGATTGATACCTAATTTGAACAATTTGCAGTAAAAATGTGAAAGTTTTTCAACATTTGACTGCCCAAATTTAGAGTTGAACATTAAAATTCGGAATTTTGAATATAATATTCGTATTCAGGATGAAATTTTAATGCTTTTTGACACCTCGCTCACTATTCTTCCTTCACATCATTTTTGGAGGGGCTTGTTGTTCAGTACACTTTCCTCAATGGATTAAGCCAAAAAAACCTACAACAATTTTTTCCCGGTATTTTAACATATCTACCATACTATAAACTGAAGACAGCGGAATGAGGTGCAAACTGTTTCTAACTTGAATCAGAGGAAGTCCAAGTTGTATGGACCTTTGACTATATATCCCTGAACTGCTCGAACTATAAAGAAAAATTCTGTCGATATCAAGTGAACACTTTCAGACCAAAATGCGTCTGCGCATGCGCGAGTTGAAGATAACAACAGGAACAGCTGATATCAGTTGAACTTGTTATAATAGAAACTCGAAATAATATTGATAATTCTGAACAAGTGCATGCGCAGACGCATTTTGGTCTGAGAGCGTTCACTTGATATCGACAGAAAATTGTGCTATTCTAAACAATGACTACGAGCGGTCTAGGGGTATATAGTCAAAGGTATGGACAGCTGATCATGGAGTTACGTTTCGTCGAATTATTGATGCCATTACTCATACTTCTACGTTGAAAATTTTCAATCCATAAGAAAAAACTGAAATTTACACAGATGCTTCTCAAGCAGAATTAGGTGTCTGCCTTCTACAGGGTGGTCAACCTGTCTTGTTTACATCACGTGCTATCACTGAAACAGAAATACGCTGCGCACAAATCAAGAAAGAACATTTTGCGATTTGTTTCGCTTAAGAATGCTTCCATTATTTCGTTTATGGTCATTTCTCCATGAAAATTCATACGAATCATAAGCCACTACTTAGTGTACTGTTAAAGGACCTCAACTCATTTCATCAAGATTACAAAAAATGCGACTATGGCTGATTGAATACAACTTCAAATTGGAATATATTCCTGGAAAACAAAACTATTTAAGCGATCTTATCTCGCAAAATTGATCGGAAATTTCAGTCAACTACAATGGACTATAAAGTACATAATGTGCGTCAAACCTTCGTCTTTTGCCAGAATAAATTAGACGAGTTGAAATTAGCTATTGCAAATGACATAACCCTACAAATTGTGATGAAACTCATTAAGCTGAAAAAGAAAATTCCGAAAAATGTCAACGATGGTGAAGTTTTATTATAATTTACCACACGAAATTTCGATAAGAGATGGTTTATTATCAGGGCTATAATAACGGATTGTGTTTCATTCTGTTCCCATTCTAGTATCTGTTCCGAAGTTACTCCATTACATTCCCGTTACATTCCAACTATGAATGTTCCGTTACATTACGTTCCATTCAATTCCATTCCATTGTTTACTTCTGTTGTAGTTCAAGTTGATATAAGTTATAAGTCAGAGTCTCGTCTTTTTTTTCATTTTTTTTTCTTTTGATGATAGTAATAGTAAAGAATTTAAAATTTAAAAAAAAAATAATAAAAATAAACATAAGATTTTAAACAACGACTCAAAGTTGCAAATAACACAAAGTAACTCGCATTGTATGAATCAACGACAACGCATTAAACAATTTTGCCTTTTTTTTGTTTTGTTTTGAAGATTGATTGATAATTGATTGAGTTATCGGTTCAATCAGTTTACAAATTTGAAAAAGTTTGATTTCAAGTTAAAGTTAGTTAGAGCCTACGAGTTACTCAATCAGTTTAGTTTACACTCAAGATAAAAATATTCACTCAAGTCACTTGGCAGCTAACAGTTAATGGTACTTGGCGGCTAACAGTTAATGGTAAGCGATTGAGTTACCATCCCCTGCTTTTCACAAATTCAAGATTCTATAATGCTACTAGGTACTGAAGTTGATTCAAAATAATCAAATTTCAATTTCACATCAAAAATGAAAACAAGGTAAAATAACGGAATATTAACAAAATTCATCGATTACGTCTGTTACATTCAGTACTCAAAAATTTGGTTCCGTTACGTTCTGTTCTGTTCTATTCTATTCCATTCCATTACTGAAATGAAGAAATTGTCCGTTATGCTCCGTTATTCCATCACGTTCCGCTACCGTTATTACAGTTCTGTTTATTGTTTATTATTCCTCGGAGATAACGTCATTATTCCGAAAGCCTTATAACTACCCTTATTAAAACTACTACATCAAGCTCATCTAAGGGCAGAAAAGTCAAAAATGTGGGCTCATCAACTAATATATTGAAGAAACATCACAACCGATATTGAAAAACTTGTTCTACAATGTGCAGTATGTCAAGAATTGACACCAAGAAAAATGAGAGAAAAACTGCTTTCATATCCACTCACTACAGTTCCTTACGAACACATTGGCGCTGGTGTGGCGACCTTCGAAGGCAAGGATTACTTAGTTGTCGTTGATTCATATTTGTTTTGGATAGACGTGGTCCCTTGAATGAAAAAGGATGCAAAATCCATCTTCGAAAAACTTAAACCTATCTTTGCGACACATAGCATTCCTCAAACCATGGTTGTAGATAATATGCCGTTCAACAGCGCGAATTTCAAACGACTTGCCAAAGAGCCCAAATTACCCTTAATCGTAGGGGTCGTTAAGAAATTACTATCAAAAGCCAAAGCAACGGGGAAATGATTTTTCGTACATGTTACTGGAACATCGTAACACTCCGTTAAAAACAACTGGTTTTTCTCCTGCTAAAATTTTCATGAATAAGCTGACTAGAACAAGATTACCCGTTGTAGAACAGGTTTGCAGCCCTAGATTTCTGATGTTTGTGAAAGAAGACAAGAGATGCAGGAACGCTCCAAGTCCTACTATGATAAGATGTCGAAAACTCCACTAAAATTCCAAACAGGAGAAGAAATTTATGTTAAACATAATGATAAACGGCAACCTGCAACAGTAGTTGCCAAGCATAACACACCACGTTCTTATATTGTCGAGTTTGAAAATGGAAGTACATCACGCAGGAACACAACTGCCTTACAACGAAGTAGTCGAGAACGATATCCCCCCAAAAAGAGTGGACTTATAATTTAGACGTATAATTTTCGTTAATTTTTAGGTTGGGCAATTTTTAGTCTAGAAAAAAAATTCATTCGCGAATTCAGTTTGATTCGTTTATCTAATTTTCTACTTTTAATTTTATCTTTTATTTTTGATCTTCTTAGAAAAAGAGATGTAGTATACAGGCAACATTGTCATAGCAATTTTAGTATTACATTTTAATTATTGTAAAGAACTCAAGTTGACAGAACTTACTGTCATGTAAGGAATTTGATTAAAACGTGCTTCATTCTTAATGTTTTATTAATTAAAGTTATACTCTATATGACGACTATTTTTCATAATGCTGGCGAAAAGAACCACATAACAACATTGTTTTTAAGGAACAAAGTAGTTATTTTTCGGAAGTTTTTTAGTAGGGAAATTTTCACTCTCGCTTCATTTCATTCCCATTAAAAGTCACCGAGAAACAATTTTCTCAAAGGTGTTTGCAAATAGAATAACAAATCTATACGATTTAAGCTAAATAATAAACCAGTCAAGCTTTAGGAAGGGATTCTACGCGATTGGTTACCTTTTTACTTGAATCAAATTATAGAAAAAACGCAAGAGTGTTACTTAGGACTACATCTAAGATTTTTAGATCACAGAAAAGCTTTCGATTCAATTAGTTACACCTTCACGTTGAATGCATGAAGAAACCACAGGGTATTGAGGGACATAGTCGAAGTACATACTTAGTGGTCCAAAAGTTCAGTGCAGTAACATGACATATTTGTATTTCCTATAGGTGCATTAACAGTAATAATTTTATTCAATTCAATCATTAACATTAATCCGCACAATAGATAATGGTAGAAACTCATTTCCATCACATATTATATTGGATAGGAATATGATATCTTGGTGCAGACATTTCATTATATTTCTTACTTACTTCGGTTTGTTTAGTTACATCTTGCTTCAAGTCATTGTAATATGTTCCTGTAGCGTCTCCCTCCTTTTCGTCATATTCTGCGTCAAATTTTGCTTTCAACTTTTTTTTTTTGTCAAGGATTTCAGTTTCATCAGATTTTTGTCCGAATTTACCTAGAAATAAACGAATACACGCATAAGCACTACCATTCAAAGATCTCACATGATGAAAGTTTATATAAGGCATTTCAAAATCAAAATGGGACTATCATTAAAGCTTTTTGATGACATAAAAATCTTTTAAACCTCCAAAATTAAAGTTTGAAACTGGTGACTCTAAAAAACGTGAAATGAATGCATTTTTTTGCCTCTTTTAGGTCACCTGGAGACGAATGTCAAAGTTGTATTCTTCATTTTAAAATTTTATACATCCTCTTTTCAATCCTTGAGATTTTAAACTAGGGTCGGTATCACAAATACCCATTAAAGTGCGATTTATGTAAGTGGGTAATTAAACAAATAGTTAAAATAAGTCCAACAAAAATAGATGACACATTTTTTTTTTTTTCTAAAAATATAAAATGTAAAATGGATTATGATAATAATGTAATAAGTTTACATTAATTTATTTCAATGTTATCAAAAAGGTGACATGGCCAGAAAAACAATTCTTTGAGATTATCATTTTGCAAATAAATATTCAAACAGAACGAAATAAAATACAAGGAATCACTGATACGTGGTTCTTCAGGATGATATGTAGAGAATATCTATTTGATTTTTTGTAGTAAAACCTTCTTAATTCTTCAATTTCATCAGTCAATTTTGGAAGACAGGCATCATCAAAAATATGAAATTGTAATGATTTAATTAAATTTACAGAAGCGAATCGAGAGATAAGTTTCGCGAAATTGTTCACTGGACGATTCTCTTTCTTGTGTATTTCAAACATGAAGAGAATTTTGTGCTGAAAGGCACGAATGACGTCAAACAGTACGCGGGGAGGGGGCGACAATCTAATCTAAACCCACTTTGAGGTAAGGAATGTAGGTCTGAAAGTTCCGAAGGTTCGAAGGGTGAAATAAATAATGATGTAAAAATCGTAGGAATAAATATTCAAAAGAAAAATTTAAAAAAACTTCAAAAAAAAAAATTAACCGAAAAATCGTCAAAAAATGCCGCATGAGAGTGGATTTGAATCTAAAACCATCAGCACTCCATTAAAAAACAACAGATATAATTACAACATTAAACCATTTAATGGAAACGACTTTGAAAGCTGGGAGGTGAGAATAATAACGTTGTTAGATAAAAATGGCGTATTGGAAGTTTTAGAAGCTGATGCACTAAAGGCTGGTGGGAAACGCAGGAGTGGTGGAAATGAATTCGAAGAATGGAAGAAAAACAATAGCAGAGTAAAATCATTCATAATTCAACACATCGCAGATAGTCACTTATCATATGTAACCAGCAAACAGACTGCAAAGGAAGTTTGGGAGGCACTGAGTAGCGCGTTCGAGTGGAAAATTTAATCTTGCAGGTATATCTCCCAAGACAATTATCTGCTCTTAAATGTAAGGGCAATGAAGATACATTTTGCCAAATCTGACGAGCTGATCGGTCAGTTGTAAATGACTGGAAACAAATACTCCGAATTGCATCTTGTTTGTAAATTATTAGATATGTTCCCTATGAGTTACAATGCAGTGATAAATAACATCAATCAATACCCTAACGATGACGAATATGAAGTCTATTATATTGGATCTAGTAAAATCGCATTTATTAGATCACGAGAAATAAAATTAAAAACAGACATGCGTGAAAGTCCAAAGCCATCAGATACTAGTCATCATAGAGCACTTTATTCTAAAAGTGGAAACAAATTCCCATATACATGTCACAATCGCAGAATAATGGGACACAAACGGTTGATTGTAAAACGAAACCAATTAATAGGAACAAGAAATTTGGACAACGAAAAGGAAATCAGTATCGACAATCAAGCTTTTAACAGAAGCATCAAAATCAGAGAAAGACCGAGAAGGTGAATAGCTCGAATGGTAGTGCTAAAGTAAACTTAATAGAAACAAAAAATGAAGAATTTACGTTCATTTGTGTAACGGAAGACGCGAGGTGTTCAAGTGCCATTAATTTACATTTAAGTGATTACCCGTTCATTGATTCTAGGGCTACGAGTCATATGTTTAATAATGAAAATTCTTTCGCAGAATGTTTTGATTTAGAAAATCCAATAGAGGTACGTCAAGCTGGTGGAAAAGAGATGCTAAGTGCTGTTAAAATCGGTCATATAGAAGTTAAAATTCGAAAATATAAATTTTAAAATTCGTTGTTTGTGCCTGACTTTGCTCACAATTTGTTATCAGATAGGAAACTAGATACTCCACAGCCCATCTCGAAAAAGTGCTTTAAAAACCGGATTTGGCGGGATTTTTTGAAAACCAAAAACTTCAGCTGGCAATAGGTATATATAGGTTGGGTATTAGGAAATATGATAATTTTAGCGATGGTCACAGTCACAATGGAGGGCTGGGACCTAAAAACCCCCTTTTTTTGACCTTCAAGGAGACCAAAACAACTCAACGGGGTTAGAAGGGGCGGTGTCCACTGAATATAAATATGAGTTCAAATCTACTGGCTGCAGTCACAACTGCATTTTATTGCAGTTTTTATGCGATTTTCGCCATTTTTCACACTTGAATTGCTCTATGAGTATAATTATGCCCGGGGATCGAAAAAATCGCTCACACATTGGTAAAGAAACGCATTTCGAATTTACCAAACCCTCGTTCTTAAAAATTTGTGGTCACAATACCTAGTAATTGCATATTGAAGTTGCGCATGTAGGTAAATTCAGTTAAAAATGGATTTCTTCAACTTTTTCAAAAAGTAACCTTGCGACCTATCAAAGTGGGTTATAATTCCGCGTAGAATTCAAAAATCATAAGGAAACCCATTTTTGACCTTATCTGAGAAAATTTAGGGCCAAAATACAATTTTGGGACACATTAATTAGAATACTAATAATAGTACAGGTAGGGTTTTGCTTGCTAAGTTGGCTATTAAGCTGAAATTTGGTATATACGTCTGGTATAGCATACTTAACAACGTACTAAAAGTTCATGCGAATCTGGTGTGTGCGACCCCTGATATGGTGGATTTTAGCACCCCAAAATCAGTTTTTCGCTTATAATTTCTTACCTTTTGGTTTAATCGCAGAAATAGCTCAGTAATATTTTATTTCACATTCAATTCTCTACGAAATGATCTATAGAACTATTTTTTTGATGAATAGTGGAAGAGTAGTGGCTTCCTGAAGAACGGTGGTGTGGTGGAATACTTCAGATACCAGTAATTTTTTCAATTAAAAGCGCAATATGTTATTTATGTGTCATAATATTCAAGTAAGTGCCGAGAAAATATTTTTCCATGATTTTTGGCTGTATGGATTCTCAAAAGACAATGATACTCGTATGATAAAGCTAGCGAAATAAAAACCTTTTTTTTTTTAACAAAATGGATTTCAAACAGGGCTGTTAACAATAACTAAAACTCTAAACTTTAACTCAAACTGACTCGTATTTTCACGTATTAAGAATGAAACTGAATTTAACTACAACTATAAATCCCAATATATGTAACTGAATAAAACTTGAACTAATATTTTCAGTCCTTGAAACTGAATTAAACTTTAACTTAAACTTAAAAAAATTCGTTTTAGTTAAAGTCTCAAGCCAATTTCCAATTTTCCAACTTTGAACAAACATTCAGCGATTGAGGTTTATTTTAGACCCTTTGCAATGCAGTCTCAAAGGGTCTATTTTCTATTATTAATGATCTTTTGTTGCTGCGAAATAATTATATTAAGTAGTTTTGAAAATTAAAATTTTAAATGTGAAATTTTAAATTAAATTAATTTTATGTTTTTGTAAACGCTTAATTTATTGAATTTGGAAACTCTTATGTCTTATTTCATCTTTTCATCTTACATAAAAAGCAGATATGATATAATCGGTAACTATATTATTTCATTCTAACTTCAACTTCTTTGACTATTTTAAAAGAAGAATTGAACTTTAACTAACTTAATAACTTTAACTTTTTTAACTATAAAGAAGAATTTAACTTTAACCTTAACTCAAAACTTTCATTTTATTCAAGTTAAAACTAGTTTACATCAACTTTAACTATAACTTAAACTTTAAGTGAAAAGAATAAAACTGCTAACTTTAACTCTTATTTTTGTTTTGAAAGACTAAAACTTTAACTGAATTTAACTAATATACGTTTAAGTTAACAGCCTTATTTCAAAAATGTATTCATTTCGAGGAAAAACACGAACCCCGTTGAGTTTTTTTGGTCTCCTTGAAGGTCAAAAAAAAAGTATTTTTAGATCCCAGTCCCCCATTGTGACCGTGACCATCGCTAAAATTATCATATTTCCTAAGGCCCAACCTATATATACCTATTGCCAGCTGAAGTTTTTGGTGCTCAAAAAATCCCGCAGGTTGAACACTTTTTCGAGATGAGCTGTAGACTAAGATAAAGATGGTGCAAAAATGGAAATTGAAAATAGTAATTTGTTGGTTTATGTAAATGGTTAGGTTGCATTTACAGCAAAACCATTCGGAAATTTATTTTGTTGTGATTTTGTGGGCGATTTAGTAATAGTAACTAACGCGAGTGATGGTGAAAATGCGAACTCTAAAATGCAGAAGTGGCCATAGTTATGAAAAAAATGACTAATCAAAATATTCTGAAAATCGATGAATGCAATGTAGAAGGTTGCGATACTTGTATACGTGCAAACACAAATTATCACATAACAAGGTTTGTGATAAGGGTAAACGTATTTTAGAAATTGTGTATATCGATGTTTGCGGCCCAATAAATCCTGCAGGTATAAATGATGAAAAATGCATGTTTGCTCCATTGGATGATTTTTTGGACTTTGCGATGTGTTACGTTCGCTTCATAATCAATAAATGCCTAGAACGCTTTATCTGTCACTACAGATCAAGCGTTCCAGGCATTTATTGATTATGAAACGAAGGTGACTGCTCATTTTGGCATGAAAATTGGGATTTACAGATGTGATAACTGAGGAGAATTTACTTCCGACACGTTAAAAAATTTGTGCTAATAAAGGTATCGTTTGTGCCAAATCCCCCCTCTCCCCAACTGAATGGAAAAGCCCAAAGACTAAGCCGAAAGCTTTTCCATAAAGTAAGCATTTTTTGTTTCAACGTGAAAATATCCATTTTTTTCTTTCAGTGTAGTGGAGACACGGACATATAGAATCGGTCAAGCATAAAGTATCATCAAAATTATGGCTGTGCTATTTATTCTGAAAAGTTGGCAATATTCGCATTCGGTAGAGGTTTAAGGTGGTAACATTATGCAACCGGACATTTTTTCGTTTTTTTTTTTAGCTGAGTTTTTAACAAAACGATAGCTATTACAGCCTACCTGATTTTGGAATGGAAGGTCGGGGGAGGGTGGGGTCTTCAAACCTTTGCGTTTCAGACCATTTGTAATCATCTGGCAAATGTCCAACTTTTTGGTATATATATATAATTATATATATTTTTTCCCCCACGCGTAGCGCCGACGAGTATTCATAAAATTCGCTCAAAATTTGGTGAGGGACTCTTCTTCAAAATGCGCAGAAGTATTTTTTTTTTGATTTTTCGAAAAATTTCAAATTGGCGGATCACTCAAATTTTGAGGAGAGCTGGAGAAAGGGTGAATACCTCAAATTTTTCGTTGTTGATCTCATATGAAAGAGTTAGTTACGGACAATAACATAACCAAATTTTAGGTCCATTACGTCGGCCCTCCCAACTGCGAATTGGGAGTTGAAATTTTGTGTATAGGTTGTGCTCGGGTTGTGCCACGTTGTGCCATCAATAATTCGCATTGTGCTCCCCCTCCCATAAACATAACCACATATCATTTGTACATCAGCCCCCCGCAATGCGATTCAAGGCGTACAACTTTGGGAATGAATTGTGCTCACATTGTGCTGTGTTGTGCCGTGAATACTTACCTCCCTACACTTACTTTACCTGTAAGGTGTTTAAAGACCTCTATAAAGGGCCAGCCCCTGAAAATGCAAGTTTGAATAATCAAACATGGTTGGTTTGTGCTGTTAGTATTTTACATTGTGCTACTATCCTAAGGTATTTATACTCATCTATAAGGGGCCAGCCCCCACATACAAGTTTGATAGTTGATACTCGCGTAGTAAATTGTGCTCACGTTGTGCTGCGTTGTGCTCATAGTATTTTACATTGTACTATAATTCTAAGGTATTTATAGACCTCTATGAGGGGCCAGCCCCCACATACAAGTTTGATAGTTGATACTCGCGTAGTAAATTGTGCTCACGTTGTGCTGCGTTGTGCTCATAGTATTTTACATTGTGCTATAATTCTAAGGTATTTATAGACCTCTATAAGGGGCCAGCCCCCCCAAATGAGGATTCAAGAGTGCAAACATGGGTAGTAAATTGTGCTCACATTGTGCTAAAAATTAAACCTTACAAATTTCAAATAATTATGCCCACATATTTTAAATTTTTTAATTATTATGGCTATTTTACATTAATGACTATAAGAAATATTTCTAAAAATTCATTTTTTTAATTCCATTGGAAAGCTCATCATATTTCTTATAAGATCATGTTTTCAAAACTTATTTGCATAAAATTAATGAATTTATGTATCATTAAAAAGCTTGTGAAATTTTCTTTAAGATACAATTTTCATAACCCTATGTTGCCGCGGAAAATTTTGAGTCCATAATATTGAATACATATTTAATTGATCAGTATTTTCAATCAGATTATCGTCATAACATCCATATGGCGGACGAAACCATTTTACATCTTCTTTGGAGATAATTACTTGTACTTCCATATTTTGGGACCATTTTGGTGCTTAGCGAGAATCATCAGCACTTATGTTTATTGAGAATCCAGCGTAGAATAATTTTGTTTTCATTGATTTTTCCTCTCCGCATCATCATAATTGTCGTACAATTGAAAAACACAAAATTTTCGAAAATGGTTATTTTCACCTCCCTCCCTCGCCATTTTGGGCATAATAAAAACACTTCCAAAAGTGTTTGAAGGTTTTATCTTATAGAAAACTGAACGAAGAAAATTTTTTTACTAATCTAATTTACCCCTGATCCTACTCCTTTCAGAGCTATGAGCAAAAAATTACTTTTTTCTGAGGTTTTTGTCCTCTCGCACATTTAGCCGGAGGCATAGGGGAAGCAACTTTCAAAATGTTACTTCGGAAGGCATTTGTCGCAACTATGTTATAAATCATCTTTCCTGTAATTTTTTCTAGGTCCCAACCAAAAATGACTGGGCTTTAAGTGTTATCGTTGCGGGCGGTAGTTGAAAAATACATGTTTTTATTAAAACTTCATTTTTTTTCAGCATGTTGCACCCCCTAAAGGGACTCTGAAAAAATTATATGTTGTACCTAAAGGTATGACAAAGTTATGAAAAAAATTCAGAGAAGGCACCAACTCAAAACTTTTTTTTAATTTTTTTTTTTTAATTTTCAACCCCCTCCCAAAAAAAAATCTCAAAAAATTATCGTACGAACATACATGTACCGCTTCTAATATACTTTGGTAGTATCTTCTATAGTTCGTGCAAATTACTTAGACGGCTGAGTTTACGCGGGAACGTTTTGTTACATTGTACGAGCCAATGAGGAGGAGTGTATAAGGTTGGGCGCATACTAAAGGAGTTTGTTCGCAAATTATTTTTGAATAAATTTTTAATTATACGCAAGAATTTCATTGAATATGAAAATGTTATGAATTTTTTTATCTCTGCAATTTTTTACCGTCAATTTGTTCAAATATTTTTCATGCTAAAAAAATGTAGGAAGATGATTTTGCAAGAGAGTGTAATAATTAAGCCAACAATTAATGACCTTTCTGATGAATCTGAAGACAATGCTGACTTTTTTTTCCACATGAAGAAAATAATTCCTAAATCTAAATCAATTTGGTATCTTTTTCTTGAATGAAGACAGTTGACTCTTTTTCATAATAATAAAACTTTTTCATTATTTATTAATTTTTTTTTTTTTCAGAAATAAATCAACAAAAAAATAGTACCCATGCAAAAAAAATCAAATCTTCACTACGCAAAAAATTTTCAAACTCGTTGAGGGAATTTCAAGTCACGAGACTATGCACCTACTGTGACAGTACCTTAACGTCTAAGCGTCTAACTAAATTGCATGGACTGTAGTTTATTTTTATAACAATTTCTACTTCTACAAGCCCAAAACCTCGAGAATTACAAAATAGCACAAGCATGCGCTGAAAAATGAAAAAATTTGGAAAGGATGGGTAAATTTATCAAAATATATGTCAAAAATGGTCAAAATATGAAAAACATGTTTTTATGGGCAAAATATGGGAAAACAAGTTTGCGTTATTCGCTTTGAAATGATGTGAAACTGAAAAGTACCATCTTCTACCACGGACTAAAATGATAAATTTTTTAATTGCGAGCAACGTTATGACGAAAATTAGTTTAAAATTTGTTGGCGACTGCTTTGAAATTTATGTACATACCATAGGCTAAATATATTGACAACGAATGGTACTTTATTATATTGATACTCACTTAAATATAAGTTCACGTTCTATTTCCAAAGATATTATATTTTTAAACAATAAAAAAATATACTTCGATTTTTTCCTCAAAACACAGTGGTAAGGAATTGGAAGGGGGTACAGAAAATTATGGATTTACAACTTTTGAGTCAGTGAGCCCCCCCCCCCCACAAAAAATTACGAAAAAAGGCCTACGTATGTACAATTGTGCATAGCTATATACAATTTTTAAAGAAATACTCACGACGTTGTAATTTATTTATTTCTTCTTTCTCATAAATTACTCCTGAATCAAAATCTTCGAAATCACCATATAATTCACAGTCGCTTTCCATGAAGCTGTCCAATTTTAAAAGTTTATTAGCATCGTCGAAGGTGTTTCGTTTCCCCGTAATGAAATAGTCACTGATATGTGCATAAAACTGTAATAAAAAAAATAATGTCTCACTTCCGAGCAAAGAATCCACAAAATACTGTGTTATTAAATTACCTCTTCAGCTGACCAATCTCGGAAGAACGAAATCACAAATCGACTACCATCTTCAGCATCACACGTATCTCTATCTAGTAAGAATTGTTTTTTCTTTGTACTTATCATCTTGAATAAACCAGCCACAGCCTCTTCATTCGGTTCTTCATTACAATAACATTCAATCTCTTCACAATCTACAATAAGAACAAAGCAAAACAGTAGAAAATAAAGGTAGAACTTATGAAGTTCTTGATATATTTTTCAACATTGTAGAGATCATCCTGCAACAAGCAGATGAAGGCCTGAGGTCCCTGCAGTAGGTATAGCATAGGTTGGCTATTCGGACCATAGCGGGGTACTTCAGGTCATCAGTTTGAATTTTAAACGAGGTGTGCCATTCTGTGAAGTTTGCAACTTCACTATCGAATCTGGGCATATGCGTTTTGGAGAGCTTAATTGATGGAGTGATGTCAGGAGGATTCGATATAACCGTCGAATGTCTTGGTGTAGCAGTATCTGTTTTATGTAACCATAAAGTTATCGCAACATTTGCACTATAAGCTTTCGTGTATTTGAGAAGAGAGGCCTCATACTCCTTAGTGATTTCGCACTTTTATTTTGAGATTTGTGCAGGCATTTTGTCTTTACTATCTATGAAGTTGAGAAGGCTCTTCCACAGTTAACAGTACATGTTAAAATAATTTCGAGTCTCGAAAAAAAAAAAATTGTGGTGAAAAGTGACTGTCCACTTAATACGCGAATACGTGGAAAATAATAAATTCGTACCGTTTGTACGCCAATAAACGTGACTAAGTGCAAAAAAGCAAAAAGTTTAGTGTCCGCGATAAAAATAAAACTAGAACATTTATATAAATAGAAAAATGAATCATCAACATTCCATCTTCTGCCCAAGGATTATCATTCCGCGATTAACCGGTACCCAAATCAGGAAAATCTACAACGGAGAGACCCCAGAGTCTGGGAAGCTACTTGGTGAAATAACGATCAAACTAAACACAATAAATGTCCTAACGGAGACCTCCCACGCAACAATGAAACCAATATTAGGAATAACGAAAAATGAGATCTCTGCAGCAATCGACATTGAGGACCTCCGAAACATATGCATATGGCAGCCCACCTTCAAATTAGCAGCAATACTGGACTAACACCATAAAATCAAGATACGAGATAACATAAACCTGCTAACGATCGGATCTAAGATAATTTTAACAATCGATGGGACTATCTTCGATATATCCATTCAAGATACTACACGTCTCAAAAACCATTTCCAATTCATCATAAACGCGTGGAAGCAAACTAAAGGGATACGAAACACATATCTACAAGAATACAGAAAAATCACGACAACACTAAGAAACTACCAAGCCACGGAGTTCATTGATAGCATCGAGGGAATTCAAGAAATGCTCGCCCTCTTTGGCGAGGGTATGCAGCGGGGCATCACCCCGAAACAAAAGAAATTTTCACTACGGTAAACTCTAGAAAATTTACTTTCATTTTAAACTATTAACATTTTCCTATTACATAATTATGCATACTATTACTAACCCTTATTTCATAAATTCTTTTATCATTTTTTATATTATTGTGTTTCCACCCTCTTTTTGTTCCTCTACATTTTTTACTTCTGTAAGAAGACACGAGAACGTGTCGACTAAATTGGGGGGGGGGAGGGTATTTGTCAGAAATAAAATAGGTTGGCGAGTCAGCAAGACCAAGTAGGTCGCTCGCCATCAATGAACAATAGAATAGAAACACAATCGCAATTTCGGCTATACGAGTCCTCGGGTCTTCACAAGAGAGAGTCGTTAAATGTAAATCATCGGGTAAATATAGTTTGATAAAAGCAACTGTTGTCGTAACGTAAATGTTAAAAGTTTAATTTCAAATATTAAAAGCTTTATTTCACATTATTCCTGTTTTAATTTCATTCTTCACCTTAAAACAACGAGCCTAAAAGGCCCACAACAGATAGATAAATAGATAGAGAGATAGATAGATTAATTAGATTAGATAAGATTAGGTTACATTACATTAGACATGCTGTCTTTTTTCCTCACGCGTAGCACTGACGAATATTCATGAAATTCGCTTAAAACTTGGTGTAAGACTGTTCTTAAAAATGTAACAATACTTACTTGTTTTTTTCGAAAAAATTCAAAATGGCGGATCATTAAAAATTTTGGAAAGGCTGGAGAAGGGGCAAATACCTCAAATTTTTCATTTTTGATTTTAAATAAAAAAAAGGGATCATGGAAACCGAAATATTTAAATTTTAGCTTCTTACATGTGTTTTGAGGGGAGTTGGAGCAGAAAACGACTTTTTGAGGAAGTTTTGAGTCATGAAATTTCTTGTATCTTTCATATCTCCTCACCAAATCAAACTAGAATGGGCAAACATTGTATGCAAGGTTAGTTGGTGACCAGAATATGACCTCATTAATTAGGATTAAAATAGATTCAAAATGGCGAATTATCAAAATTCGACAACAAATTGAGGAGCCTCAGATTAGTAAAAATATTAATAATACGAACTTATATGATTAGGAATAAGATGTATAGTATATCCTAAATTCACTTCCATATGTGATGTTGGAGGGAAAAAGGAGATGTTATCGATCTTGAAATGTGATGGAGGTACAATAGTTGTCGAAAAATTTTTATTGTGGAGTCATGTGAGAAAATAAGTCCCCATGACTAAACTTCCCTGATTTCAGCTTCCCATGTGCACTCGGAGGGGAGTTAGAGCAGAATGAAAAATGGCTTTTAGAAGGGAAATTACCGCAGAAAATTTTATCGTCCTAGAAAGTTCAAACTTCGTGTGTAGGGTTAGTTGATGACTAGAATAAGACCTCTTCAATTCGGGTAGAAATGGATCCAAAATAGCAGATCTTGGCAATTTGAAAATAATTTGAGGAGCTTAAAGTAGTTATAATTTGAGAAATATGTAATCATATGATATTACATGGGAAGAAATACTTAGTTTGTTCTAAGTTTCCCTTCTTAAGTGGTTTTGAAAGGAAAAGTGTCTGGATTTTTTGACTTGGTAATGAGCGTGGCCTGTAGACATAGAGAGGTTATCAATGTTATTTGTAAATCTAAACAAGCCTCACCACCAGTAATGCGGCATTGCTGCTCTTTTTTTTTTCTCTCAAGATCACGATGTGCTAGTAAGTTTAAAAGTGTTTTTGCCAGATCTGGGTAAGTATTTTGATATGTCACATGGTTTTTCTGATAAATGCGGGCATATATAAGATTATCGGATTGGCAGGCATAGGTACAAGTTTGTTCAAGGTGTGTTCTTGCTCCTTGGTAAATATAAAGCAAGTACGTTTTCATCATTTCGCTTCATTATAACATGTACCTACTCAAATCTATGTACAACACATATGATCTTCAACTTTCAATTATAATATTATAATCTACTCACCATACACCAACTTCCATAAATTTATTGTCGTATTTTGCCTTGCAACAAATGCGTCAGACGCTTTTTGCCACAAATCAATTTTGCATTTCATCGAGCCATTCGATTCAGAGTTCTCTTCTGAATAATGACAATGTTTCGACTTTTCATAATTATTATCTTCATTTTTTTCATCATATAATTCGTCGTTATTGCACCCTCTTTCACCTTCTTCCTCCTGTTTTTCCTCTTCTTCGTAATGATCATCACTGCTTTCTTCTGTTTTGTACTCCTCCTCTTCGTCATTTGTATCATCGTCCAAGGTTATACATTCGTTCTCGGCAAAAATAACTTTTCGTCTTTTACGGCCACTACAGTTATCTTCGATTATTTGAAAGCGGTGGTTTTTAGGATGTCTATCACTACGAATACATAAGAATAGAGAATATTTTTCATCATTCACTTGAGATTATTTTAAATAATCATCGAACTTACTCCTTGAATTCACAAGCAACTATAGGACTAGCGTTAGAAAACAACTGCATTTCACTTCGTTCAAGTTTAGTTTTCAGTGGTTCCTTTGTTTCACCTAAGAATGATACGAAGTCTCGCTTTGGATGCTCTTTGTTGGTTTCGTTGTCCTACAGATAAACATCACATAAAGAAATATGTTTTATTTCAACGATAAAATGTGAAAAAGTAAAAGGTGCAGCTTTACTTACATTCAGATGTGAATGACTACCGCCCAGTTCAACATAAATAGCGTCCTTATCGTAAACAATTCCACCAACTCCAGAAAAAGGAGCGTAGATCAATCGTTCTTTATCGATAAGGGTTCTCTTTTTTAACTTATTCGGCAATGGACATGGATCAGGTAAAAAATTAATGTTGCTAATTTTGTAATCTCCACAGCCTAAAAAAAAAAAAGCACATTAAACATGATAGTTACTTTTATAACACGCTTGACGGTACACACATCCAGGATTGCAAAGTTGAATCCGAATCCAAATCTTTAAGCAGTCTAATTCAGTGAATTTTAAACGAAGCTGAATCCAAAACTGAATTTAAAGTCAAAAAAAAAAAAAAAATGGTTTTGGATCAGCTTTATTAGTTTCAATAACTAACTAAAAAAAAATCAAGTGATTCAAACTTTTAAAGATCAGATGAAATGTTTGTAAAAAGTAGATGAAGTGAAAAATCTAACTATAAAATCTAAAGCCAAATCAAAAAAAAAAATTTGAATTCGTAAGCTCAATGTAAGGGCAAAAAGCTAAATCTAAAACTGAGTCTTCATACACACAAGATCGTTTATTGTAAAAGTATCATTTCGCACAGACAATCGTTTTTACTTTATTTTCATCACATGGTTTACCTGAAATGATAAGAATTAATATATCGTGATTTTTGAAGTTCAGTAATGCTCTATGATTTGACTACTCATTTTTTCAAAAGAAATCGATGAAGTTAAAATTTGTTTAAATCAAAGTAATGGTGAAATCATGAAAGATGTATAATTTTTGCATATTTCATACCAATTGTTTCTAAATTAAGCATTATTTGCATTTTCAAAAATTATAAAATCTTGCATTGAAAACAAAAATTGTTTGAAAATGAAATATTAGAGGTCTGCTTGGTTTCAGTTTGCATAAAAATATCATGTAGTAAAAAATGACACACAACTAAGCAATATGACCCCCTAAGGAACGAATATTTATTTAATACAACCATGGAATTTAGACCTCATAAAGCAGGTATAAAAATTATAGATCAACAGCTTTATGATGAATTAATGACTCGCTGTAAGCGAAAATTAACTATGAAAACGTTCGAAATGGTGAGACGTGTGTTCCTGCGTTGAATGTCGTGTTCTTCTCGTGCGAGTTATTCGTTCACAAACATATCGTTTATAAGTTAAAAAGTGATTCTGCTCTGTAATGGCAAACAAATGCGGTAAATGTGGAGGTTTTCTAACGGTGTCCGGTGCGTGTACGAAATGTAAATCAACATATGTAAGTAATAGCAATAGTCCAAAAAATGCTAATGAATCCGGTGATATTGCGGGAAATCCTTCTCGAAACAAAGAAAAGTCACCTGTAGGTGTTGATGATGCACTAATTCAGGCAATAAAAATAGCATTGGCGCCAGAATTTCAAATCGTGAAGAATCAGCTGGCAGAGCTCACTGCAACTATTCATCAGCTCACCGTTGCTCTCAATACAGCGGAAGATAAAATTAAAAGTTTAGAAAGCGATAACTCTCAATTGAACCTGCGTTGCGAGAGTTTGGAACAACATACTCGAAAAAATAATGTAATCATACAGGGTGTCCCGTGTACTCCATCAGAATGTATCGAAGATGTGGTAGTCAAGTGCGCCAAGCAGCTCGGAATGGATATATCGATAGGCGATATAGACGTTGCTCATAGATTGCCGGCAGGCAATGCCATGAATAGGCCGCCTAACATTGTTGCTCGTTTCACCAGTAGACGTAAAAAGCAAGAACTACTTAGGGCTAGAAAAGTCACAAAACTTACTGCTTCGGATATAGGGTATAATTCGTCAAACCTAATATATATAAATGAGCATCTATCACCTCGTAACGCGGCATTATACAGGAAAGCTAGGGAGCTGAAGCGCGATGCTGGGTATAGGTTTATATGGACGAGAGATGGGAAAATTTTTGCGCGAAGAGATCCAAACTCGCAGCTGTTTCAGATACACAATGAAGCTGATGTCGTCCATATTTTGCAGGGACAAATTACGGAGAATGTTGCAGGAAGGAATCAACGTCTTTCCAATACTCGCGCGGGTGGAACTTCAGATGTTGAATAGCAGAGGAGTAATATTAGTGTTTAACAGTATTGCGTTATATGCGCGTTTTTATCGTTTCGATGTTTCATCAATCGGGGTTTATCTTTCAATGTTCATTCATGTACTTTTATTCAATGAGCTTAGCCTGCGTCGCCTCTTTCCCTCGGCCTCCCTTATCGCCACACTATTCCATTCACATCTTCTTCTATAGACGTATATCACTTCTTTCATGTGTGAGGATAACATAGGCTATATTACAACTAAAGAAATAACGTGCACATATCAGAATGTGAGGGGCTTAAGAACTAAAATAGAGAGCTTTTATTTGAATACATTTAATATAGATACCGATATAGTTGCGGTAACGGAAACCTGGCTGCACGAGGGTATTCACTCTGCTGAACTGTTTGGTGAAAATTACGTTGTTTATAGGAAAGATAGAAACTATGAAAATCACAATACAATCAGGGGGGTGGTGTTATGTTGGGAATAAAAACAACTACATGCTCAGAATTAGAGATTTTTCCTCAGTTTAACAGCAAACTTTATGATTGCTTGTAGGTAAAAGTTGAAATTGCTGGTATATCAAATCCTGTATATGTTGGCATTTTCTATATTCCTCCAGCACTCCGCCGAGATGTTTATCAGAATATATATGATGCTGTAATGTCTATACCTCAACTTGTGCAAAATAACGTCATTATATTGGGAGATTTTAACCTTGGTGGCTGGGGAACCTCAGACGGGAAGGTTGGGGATTTCTTACACTTTCTGGAAGCTTGTGAATACACGCAATACAATAAAAACATGAACGAAGTAGGGGGTGTCTTAGATCTTGTAATAACAAATACAACATGTACTAATGTAAGCGTTACTAACTCTTTAGTAGATAAATGTGATAAATATCATCCGCCTTTAGAAATTAACTTTATATTAAGAAAAAACACGGAGAAAGTTAAAGCTGTGGGAGGGGGTTTTAGATTTTCCTCAAATTCCAGAGATGCTCATTTTTATAATGGCGCGTGTTGCCTGAATTATGCACGGGCTGACTTTCTAGGATTATATAATGCGTTTAAAACAATAAATTGGGGCCCTCTCTACGATATTAAAAATATAAACGAGGCTGAAACATATTATCAGACACAAATACAAAGCATAATTCTTGAATATGTACCTACTTTTAGAACCCCGAAAAAGCGAAAAGTATATCCTCCCTGGTTCACTTCTGAGATTATCAACCGACTTAAAATGAAAAATAGAATGCGACTGAGGTTCAAACGAACAGGTGAACCTATGTCTCGGCAACAATTTTACAATTTAAGAAAAGAAATCAAAAATAAAATAAGAATTGCTTATCTTGAATATCAAAATAAACTTGAGTCGGATTATATTATGAATCCACAAAAATTCTGGGAAAATATTAAAAGTAGAAAAAGGGAGAACTCTGGCCTCATGAAAATGAAAGTGAATGGAAGGGAGGTAGAAAATCCTCAAGAAATTTCGAACGCGTTTGCCCAGTATTTCCAATCTGTATATGATGCAGGAACGACTCAATATTCAAATATTAGTTTAGGCCACATACCTGATACCGGGAACTTAATCGCTATAAAAAATGTTAGCAGTAAGGAAGTTAAAGCAGCGGTTAAGAAATTAAAACCAAAACGTACTTTAGGGCCCGATGGGATACCTCCCTACATATATAAAGGATGCTCTGAATTTTTGATAACTCCATTAACCTACATATTTAACTTGAGCCTCATAACAAACACCTTTCCTCAGAAATGGAAAATATCTCGAGTAGTGCCTGTTCCAAAGAAGGAACCTTACTATGAAATACAAAATTACAGACCTATTTCCCTAATACCTACTCCAGCTAAAATCTTTGAATCTGTGATATATACATCATTATACCCTAAGCTGAAAAATATAATAACACAGTATCAACATGGGTTCATGGAAGGTCGTTCTGTACATACCAATCTTATTAACTTATTAAATTATATAACTGAATGTATAGATGATGGTAAACAGTTAGATGTATTATACACAGATCTCAGTAAAGCTTTTGATAAAGTGAATCATTGTAAATTATTACAAAAAATGAAGGCGTGGGGATTTTCCAATAATCTGCTGACATTTTTTCACTCATACCTAGACAACAGGCAACAAACAGTTACATATAGGAATTGTAGGTCTTATAATTTCACTTGCACGTCTGGGGTTCCACAGGGTTCTAATCTGGGTCCTCTCCTATTTCTTTTATTTATCAATGATATAGTGTATGAAATAAAATTCGCAAAAATATTACTATATGCAGACGATATTAAAATATTTATGCCAGTTGAGAATGAAGATGATAGGGGAAAACTGCAAACCGATCTTGATAGCCTTGTAAGATGGAGCATTGAAAATGATTTTCTTGTTGAATATAGATAAATGCTACCAAGTTACGTATTCACGGAAAACAAGACCGCTTCCCACTGCTTACTCCATAATGAATAAAACTCTCTCCAAACTTGATAAAATTCGGGATCTTGGGGTTATTTTCGATAAAAAAATCACTTTTAAGGAACACATAAATACAGTAATTGCAAAAGCTAAAAGAATGGTATATTTCGTGATTAGAAATTCGGCGAAAATCAAAAGGACAGAAATTATCAGGACCCTTTTCACCTCTCTAGTGCGATCTCATTTAGAATTTGCGGCTCTTATATGGTTCCCCAACTTCAAAAAAGATATTATAAAAATAGAGAAAATTCAAAAAAAAATTTTTAAAATACCTTTATTATAGAGACTTTTGATATTACCCTCACGATATATCATATAAAGAATTACTTCAGGGCTACGAGATTCAAAGTTTAGAGAACAGAAGGGGGTACATTGGGGCTATGTTCCTTTATGACATCCTTCACAATAGAATCACAGACTCAGGTTTAATGAATGAAATAAAAATTATTATTCCAAGACTCACTTCTCGAAAACATAAAACCTTTTGGGTGAAAAATTTTAAAAAACTAAAAAATTCGGCCTCTCCATTTAAGAGAATTATTCTTCTCCTCAATAAAATTATTGAAAATAAAAATATTGATGTTTTTGGGATGGGGAGGGCTGCCTTTGGGTTGGGGGTGATGCAGGCACTGGAAGGGAGGGATTGGGACATAATTTAAGTTTAGAATTAAGATTGTAATTTTTGTTAATTTTTTTTTTTTTTTTTTATTATTGCATGTATCTGCAAAGTGCCCCCTCGTAATTGGCCTATAAGGCTGTGAAGGGGGCACTCAAATATGTATAAATAAAATAAAAAATAAAAAAAAACGTAAGCAGCCATGCTGCATTACTGGAGCTGAGTTTTTAATTGAAGCTTGTTTTGATTTACTAATAACCTTGCTTAACCGTTCATGACTACAGGCCACACCCAATACCAAGTCTGAAAACCCGTACCTTATCCCCTCCAAAAACACTTAAGAAGTTGAATTTGGCACAAATGTAGTATTTCTTGCCATGAAATAATCATGTGAATACATATTTCTCAAATTATAACTATTTGAGGGTCCTCAAATTATCTTCAAATCTTGATAATCCGCCATTTTGGATCCATTTTGACTCAAATTTAAGAGGTTATATTCTGGTCACAAACTAATCCTACACACAAAGTTTGACCATTCTAGGCCGATTTGGTGATGAGATATGGAAGATTCATGAAATTTCCTGCAGCAATTTCCCCTCCAAAAGCCGTTTTTTGCTCTAACTCCCCTCCAAAATCACTGAGGAAGCTAAAATCAAAATACGTTTGTCACTTGGGCTCATTTTATCATATGACACAGCAATAAAAAATTTTCGACCCCTCCTGTACCCCCACCACTATTTTAGGTTGATAACCCCGCCTTCCCCCTCCAACATCATGTATGGAAGTGAATTCGGGATATAGTATACAACTTATCCCCAATAACCATATGAATTCATATTAATTACATTTTTACCAACTTGAGGCTCCTCAAGCTCTACTCAAAATTTTGATAATCCGCCATTTTGAATCCATTTTGATCCAAATTCAAGAGGTCATATTGTGGTCACCAACTAACCTCACACACAAAATTTGACCTCTTTAACTTGATTTGGTGGGGAGATATGGAAGATTCAAGAAATTTCATGACTCAAAACTTCCTCAAAAAGCCGTTTTTTGATCTAACTCCTCTCAATATGCACTTAGAAGCTGAAATTTGGATATGTTAGTATCCGTGACTCACTCTTTCATATGAAATCAAAAACGAAAAATTTGAGCTATTTGCCCCTTCTCCAGCCCCCTCAAAATTTGAGTGATCCGCCATTTTGAAATTTATCGAAAAAAAAAAAAACTATTTTTGCGTATTTGCAAGAAGAGTTCCTCACCGAATTTTGAGCGAATTTTATCCACACCGCCTGCGCAAGTGAGTGACACAAAAAACGCAATTTCTCAAAAACAGGTTTTTGCTAACTCGCCTCAAAATGCACTTAGGAAGCTGAAATTTAAATATGTTGGTGTCCGTGACTCACTCTTTCATATGAGATCAAAAACGAAAAATTTGAGCTATTTCCCTCTTCTCCAGCCCCCCTCAAAATTTGAGTGATCCGCCATTTTGAAAGTTTTCGAAAAAACAAAAAAAATACTTCTGCGCATTTTCAAGAAGAGTTCCTCACCAAATTTTGAGCGAATTTTATGAATACTCGCCGGCGCTACGCGTGGGGGAATAAAATATATATATATATACCAAAAAGTTGGACATTTGCCAGATGATTACAAATGGTCTGAAACGCAAAGATTTGAAGACCCCACCCTCCCCCGACCTTCCCTTCCCAAATCAGGTAGGCTGTAATAGCTATCGTTTTGTTAAAAACTCAGCTATTGTGGTACTTTGCGTTTCATATTATGGTATCTTCATCATGTCATATACATATCTCACCCCGCGGCACCTCTCCCCACCTTTCGGAGCTTCTCAGCCGGATGCCTTTTAGCCTCTTGTGGCCTACGAAGCACACAGGCAAATTGAAAGGGCTTTACTTCTGTTCTCAATCTTCTGTATGAGGCTTAGAATAACGACACCTAGCTAGTCTTCAGGTTAAAGGCGGTCACCATCCAACCAACTGTGCGGTACCCAATACCCATGTCGCAACGTGTATGGCAGGAGTGACAGGAACCATCCCCTCACCCCGAAGTCCTCAATATTACCAAGTCTTGGTCTCCAGGTTTCGGATACTTGCCTTCCAATGGGGTCACGGAGGCGAAGTGCACTTTTTGTATTTTCTTTTTCAGCGCTACATGCGGTCAACCTCGTGCATGTACGTTACCCGCACTAGTTATCGTCACCCAACACCCAGCCACAGCCTTCACAAGACGGAAGGTGTTCCCTGGCAGCCAGTTAAGCAGTTATCAGATGTAGCAGGTGGCACCCAAAAGTCGCCCGGGCGTTGTGCACTCCTTCACCATTCTCTTATACTATTAACCCTCTCTACTTCCACATTCTCACTTTCCAGCATCCAGTGGGCGAGGGGTCTCACCATGGACCTAATGGAGTGTGATAAGTGGTTAGATGGTACCAATCTTCTCACTCTACCGGAATGACGTCAACCACATAGCATTATAGGAACTACAGGAACAAGGCACACAACCTGAACGAAGGACCGGATAACAGACATATAGCGGAAGAACGATAGAGCCCAAAGGCTCAGCACCTGAAAGGGAAGAGGACGGCAATGGCGGTAGGTACCAGTACCCAGGCGAGGCAGAATGCTGGGAGAGGAGGAGCTAAAAAGCTCAAGGAACCCCTCAGTGAAGAACTAGTACGCTATCAGGAACTGGAGGAAGCGGTACAGCAGATACAGCAGGTTAACGCCGAGAAAGTTGCTGCACCAAATACTAAGGTGCAGATTAAGCAGGCTGCGGATCGAGCAACGGCCAGACTGGAGGAGTACACATACAAGCGTACAAGAGTCCTTGGTGTAGCTGAAGACCTGCTGGCAGTGGTGACAGCAGAGCCCAGAATGGTATCAGAGGCACCCCTGGGGAAGAAGATGGATGCAGAGACCCAGACTGCTCCTGAGCCAGGGACTGGAGGGAGCTCACTAGAAGGAGCCATTGAGGAGCTCGAGCTCAACATCCCTGGAAGTATGGAGGCATTCAGCATCCTGAATGAAACCCGGGGGCGGTCTGAGGTAATAAGCCAAGAGATTGCGGCCCTCAGGAGGACGCTTGCTGAGCTCAGCAGTGGCAACTACCAGACACCAACAGGGGAGATGCCCCCATTTCGGTTCCGGCAGGGGTCTGATAGTGGTCCTCCTACTACCTCCACACCAAAGGCTGCCAGGAAGGGGCAGTTGGAGGGTCACCCTGAAGTGTGTCTAGGAAGACAGTCGCAAGATGCGCGGTTGCAAGGTTCTCAGGCAGCAGAAGGAAAAGGAGCGTGGTCAAGGCTGATTGCCCAAAAAGAAGACAGATGGTGTGAGGAATGACTGATGGTAGTGGAGCAGGCCCGGAAGGAAGCCCCACTCAGGCAACCACCGAAAAATTTGGCCGGTACACAGACAGCAACAGAAGCGTCAAAGAGGCTGCAGGCTGGTCCCCAACCAAGGCCACAAAAGAAGGGCCAGCAGCAGGCACAAAGACAACAACAGTAGTTGCAACAATAGGCGAGCCATAAACAACAACAGTGGCAGAAGGTGGAACGGCAGAAGAAGAGAGAGAAGAAAACCAGACCACCCTCCCTTCCGATAAAACCTCCTCCCATGAAACCAGGACCGCCTAGGAAGAGGAATGAGGCGATAGTGGTCCCCCTCAAGAAGGGGATAGATTAGGCGGCAGTGGTGAAAAAAGTGAAGGCTGCTGTGACAAAACCAGAGGTAGTTGTCAGTCTGGCCGGGAATGGGGCATTGCTGGACGAGCTGCAAAGGGGCGTGCCTGCAGAGGAGCTACGGAGCACTTTGGCAGAGGGTGGCGTCCCTTGGAGGAGACCTGCCAGCAGCAGGGAGAAGTTTCTGATAGCAGGGATAGACGCGGAGGCTACAAGACCAAGGTACTGTCCCTTCGTCAGGCCCCAGAAGGAACACAGACAGCCATCATTGAGGTGGAAGCCACCACTGCCTAGAGATTCACTAAGGAAGGAGCACCAAGGCTGCAAATTGGGTGGTGCTGATGCAGGGTCTGCCTGTACATGCAGGCAAAGACCTGCTACCAGTACTTTGGCTATGGCTACACTGCCCGCCAATGCCGGAGCAACGAAGATCGCAGGAAAGCCTGCCTCAAATGCAAGAAAAAGGGCCATAGGGCAAAGGAGTGCCCGAATAAAGAGTACTGACCAGTATGCGCAGAGAGAAGGCTTCTGTGTGCGCATAGAGGTGCCACACCTCGGTGCTCCCTTTTCAAAGAGCCCATGAATAGGGCAGAACTGGGGAGGCGAAGAAGACTCGTAAGTAAGGGTTCTCCAAATTAACATGAACCATTGCCATGCCACCCACGACCTCCTGCTGGTGAGTGAGACCCTTCCCACAAGAGGGGGGGGGCTGGTGGTTCAGGGATGAGAGGAGCCTTGCTGCGATCGCAATGGGGAATAGTGTGGTGGTCGATGCAATCGGGGACACGGATGATGGTTTGTAGAGATGACCGTCCGTGGGATCCGGTTGTACAGCTGCTACATATCACCCAATGTTAGTCTCCAGGTAATGTCAGAGTACTTCGCCTGGCTGGAAGCAAGTGTCCGAAGGCTGCCGGGCTCAGTGATTGTCGCTGGGGACTTCAACGCCAAGACCGTGCTCTGGGGTTGTCCGAGCACCGATGAGCTTGGTGATAAAGTTGAGGCGATGGCTGAGGCACTGGACCTCCAGATCATTAACATAGGTGCTCAGCTTACATTCGTTAGGCATGGGCAGCACTCTATCATCAATGTGACGATGGCGTCGCACGGAGCTGCCCGCAGAATCCACAAATGGATGGTGTTGGACAAGGAGAATGGAAGTGATCACCACTACATCAGGCTGTTGTCGTTCGCCCACCACCTGTGCCAGGTGGGTGAGAAAGCCAAGAGAGTCGCCAGGAATCAAGGGAGGCTGATGCCAAATCTGGGGGGTTCGAAGGAACTAAGGAGGAGGCGGCTAGCCAACTGCCACAGCAGAGGAGGAGGTCAGTCACGCAAGTGGCACTCAAGTCTAAGGATCCGAACCCTGGAGATTGGGACCAGGTAGTAGTGAAGACTATAAGGGCGAGAGGAGCGGCTCATAGCACCCCTGCCACACACGTTTTGACTTGATGTGGTAGGGTCTTGAAGCGATGGCTGAACTTCCGATGTGGTGGAACTTAGGTGGAGGCGCACACCTGCCTAAGGAAAACCTAGGGGAGATGTAGGCTGGTTGCCAAGGTGCCCCTGCTTGGCTGGAAGTAATGTCACAAGCAGTTCCCGGCCAAGCAGAGTCGTGGCAGAGTACTGTGCGGTAGAAGAGAGAAGAGATTCCCGCAAAAAAAAGGTTCGGATACTTAGACTTATAGTCCAGTGCATTTAAACATAAAATACACCAAAGGTCGGAAAAATTCCCATCAAAGCGATTTTTCGTATGGTTGTTAAGAACACTATTTTAAACAACATACTAGAAGTCCTGACCCCTGGGTGTGGAGCGTATCCCCCAGGGGCGAAAATGTCCCCCTAAAATCAGTTTTTGGCCTCTATCTCCTCCGCATTTGGTCCTAGCGCAAAAAGGTCTCAATAAAATTTACTCTCCTTTCAATTCCCTATAAAATGAGCCATAAACCATTTTTCAAGGAAGAACGAGTGTGGAGCTATGGCTTCCTAAAGATGAGTGGTTTGGAGGTGTGTTATGAAAAGTCGCTATAAAAAACGTATTACGATTATTATAAATTGTTTTAATGGTTATATATTATATTGAAACCTAAGATAATTTTCCCTGATAAATCGAAACCACCGTCCACCATTATCAGAAGAACCCCTCTTCCGTATAATGAATTTGTTTTAATGACACAGCCCATTTATTCCAATTTCGACATAGAAAAATTACACCAAACATCTATGAGTCACGCGTGCTTTTCGTATCCTTGTTTGGAAGGGAGGGAGCGGCTTATATTACGACGCAACATTAGGCACAATATATCACATCCTCAGTGCAATAAGGCCACATCTCAAAAAAAGCATGTAAAAATTCAACAAAAAGGTACCCTTTTCCTATACTTTTTTGGAGTAAAATGAGCTAATTTAGTTTATCTGTCACACTTTTATCGATTTACATTACTTGTACCTAAAAATGTACGTAAAAAGAAGTATTTTTTTAAGGTGTGGCTTTCTTGTAATTGCAATTTTTTTTTGAGATGTGGCCTTATTGCACTGAGGCTACGATATGCGCAGTTACATTCGCATTTTTTTCTTTTTCTAAAAATTCATGTTTTCCATCATTACGAAGCTTCAGGTTCAGATCTAATTGGGTGCTACAAGCACTGGGCACTTTGGGCATTTATAGCCTATTGTGCCCCATAACTCACCATCATCTATGTATCAGGGGCCCATAGGAGTCTCAGTTGATAATAAAAGAACTAACTGTGCAGTTATAGTTACATGAGTGGAATGATGTCAATAAGGGTTCCCTTTTGGAGGGCCAACTCATGCAGCCATACCACTTTTATTAATAGGATTATATCCTATTTCATTTCTCAACTGCCTGATTTTAAGGCCTCAGATGGAACACTTACAAAATCTGATGTAGCAGGACTCACAAACCCTTAAAGGCTTTTTATTCAGCTTTTATGTTGATGAGCTGCCACATATACCCGTGGTCAAGCTATGGAAAGTGATTGAAGAATGAATGGCTGTAGAAAGAATAGACAATACAGCAAAGAGTGTGCTTTGGGACCATTAGGATGAATTACGTCATTGGAGGTGGAACTTTCTAAGGTTGCAAAGCCCATTTCAGTAAACACAGTTGCTCTGGCACATGCTGTAGTCCGGAGTTTCTAGAGATTTGAAGAAGGAATAGTTCTGGTATGGAGACATAAGAAATGATGCCAGAGCTAGCTTGGGTGCCTTGGGTTTGCCAGGTCTGTATTTGCTAGATGCGAATTAATTATTTTTTAGAAACAGTTACCGAATATTGCAAATAAAACACTTCAACATATCATCCATTATGAACAGGCCTGAGCCTTGGGAAGATGGGCGGTTTCCCGGGCCCGAATTTTTTTCAGGGCCCACAACTTGAAGCATTGACGCTAAAAATTTGCCTTCATCTACATTTTTTTTTATACTCTTATGACTTTTCCTCCCGCCGCTGATTATAAACTAAATTCGTAAGAAACACAGTTCTAACTCATCGGAAATATTCAAGGGAATAGTAGAGCTAGGTACCCTACTCGCTAGGATATAAAAAATAGAGAGTTTCATCATTTGACATCATAATGCAACTGTACTTTATACCTCAAATGCGTAGTATTGTCGTGCCCCAACAACCTCACCCCGAGCAAACGCTACAAGAAACAGTATTGTCGTGTCGCAATATAGGCCGCTCCCTCCCCCCAACAAGGACACGAAAAGTACGCGTGACTAGTAGATATTTGGTGTAATTTTTCTATGTCGAAATTAGAATAAATGGGCTGTGTCATTAAAACAAATTCATTATACGGAAGGGGGGTTCTTATAATGGTGGACGATGGTTTCGATTTGTCAGGGAAAATTATCTTAGGCTTCAATATAATATATAACCATTAAAACAATTTATAATAATCGTAATACGTTTTTTATAGCGACTTTTCATAACATACCTCCAAACCACTCATCTTTAGGAAGCCATACCTCCATATTCGTTCTTCCTTGAAAAATGGTTTATGGCTCATTTTATAGGGAATTGAAAGGAGAGTAAATTTTATTGAGACCTTTTTGCGCTAGGACCAAATGCGGAGGAGATGGGAGCCAAAAACTGATTTTGGGGGGACATTTTCCCGCCTGGGGGATACGCTCAACACCTAGGGGTCAGGACTTTTAGTATGTTATTTAGAATGGCGTTCCTAACAACCATACCAAAAATCGCTTCGATGGGAATTTTTCCGACCTCAATGTCTAAATGCACTGGACTACTAAGTGTAAGGGACCCAGAAAGATCAAACTTTGTACATATATGGGGATGAGTTGTTGATGTGTAATGTAGCCTAGTGAATTTGGGTCAAAATGGATCCAAAATAGCGAATCGCCAAAATCTGAGAATAACTTGAGGAGCCTCAAGTTGCTAAAATTGTAATAATATGGGTTTGCATGATGCATTGCATAAAATATACTAATTCAAAATTTAACTTTTTAGTACTTTTCGAAGGGATAAAATAGGGTTTTTCAGACTTAGTACTGTGTGTTGCCTATAGACATAAATAGGTAAACAACGTTATTTGCATGCCTGAACAACAAGCCCCAATTAAAACCTCAGCTTTAATACTGCAGCATGGTAGCTTACGCTCGTTTTTTTTTTTTTTTTTTTTTTTTTTGTAATAACATACTGTTAAGAAAATGTTAACTGAAAGAAAATGTTTACTTTGAGTGAATATTTTTTGATATGAAACCAGTTTGAAGTTGAATAATGCCAGCATTTGATTTTGTAATCACTTTTTCAACTTTAGTTCAATGTTACTTGAAATTGTATGCTGTTGCATCGAGTTTTGAAGATGATATAACAAATGTTACGAGCATTCCGGTAATTTATGAATAAATGTATCTTTCGTAATGTTTTTGATAGTTATGGCCATTTAAATAGCGAGAAATATAAGCGATAAGTACAGGCAGTTTGCTTTTGAAAAATGCCCACAACCACTAAAAATATTGAGAAAAACAGATCAAGTATTTTACGTCATCAGAAAGTTTGTGAAATTTTTTGCAAGATATTGTTTCTGAAACTCAATATTACAACACAAAATTAGAAATAACATTAAAATACATTTAAAAAAGTGATGCGAATGCGCGGTTTCCCAACTTCAAACAGGTTTTACATCAAATATATTCACTTAAAATAAATTAATTTATATACCAATAGATAGTTGTAAAATTTTCTTTCAATTAAAATTTCTATAACACTATGTTATTGCAAAAAAAAATCGAGTAAATCTCATGCGAACGTAACCACCACCACCACCAGTTCATTTAAATAGCGCGAATAACCTTGTTTGTCTAGTACTAAACTAATAAAATGTGGTCATTTTGCAAGAAGTTATAATCCTATTACCTGCTATATGAACGTAGTGATTTCTATTAAATGGTATTCCGCGAACGTATCCATACAAACTGACAGTTCTATCACACTTCCTATTTTGACGTATCAATTCTGGAGAAGTCAGATCTTCCATTCTATCAACTAAAATAATTACGGACTAATTTAAACGTCGAGTGAAACACTCCGGTAAGAGTAAATAGAAAAAAATTAGGTACGTTGTAATAGCTTAGTTTTAAATTAAAAATTCAGCTAAAAAACATATGAACATAAATGCATATATCAGTATACATACAGGGTGATCATTTGATACCTTTTGCAAATACACTGGGTGTATGCGCTAAACGTGTACGCTATTCTTTTATAATTTTCCGCTCCGAAATATCTTGAACATTTGTTAAAAATTATTCAAGGTTTCATTGCTTTCAGAATAATTACTGCGAATATTGGGAAAAAATATACAGCGAGCAAGATGAACATTCGGTCACCAGATTTTTTAAAATATAAACTTCGAAAAGTATGGGAATTTTCCACTCTGTATAATTTTGATAAGCGTGCGTGATAGAGCATTTCTCTTTATTGAAACACATTTTTACTGGCCTCTTAAGTTCATCAATCATCTTTAACCTTTATTTTTGTAAAAACGTTCAGAAAAACATCACACAAAAGATTCGGACAATGTGTAAGACTCCCATTTGAAATTAAGACTTTTTTCAGAATAACCCTTCTGTTTTTGTTTTCTCGTACATTGTAATGGAAATATAAGGCATGTTTAACTCCATCTCTCGTTTTTTATTCGTACCCATATTTTTTTCTTCAATGATTAAGGCCTTGAAAATTTAATTCACGAGAATATATAAAGAAACTATGACGAACGTAAAGATATGCTTAGAATAATTGATAATTGGTTTTCAATGTAATGAGAAGATATATTCAGTAGGTATAATATACCCTCTAAGAATATGATTTCTTTTTTCTTTTTCAAGGAATCAAGAAATCTATTTTCAATGAAAATTTATATTGATGAGTAAAAATACAGAAGAAAATGTTACCAATATAAAGACATGTTACAGCCTTACAGGAGGTGTAGTTTAGATATCAGATAAATGCTGCTTTAATGGGCGCTGGAAATGAAATAAAAACGAAAATTCGCGATTATTCAAAACATATCTTTCCATAAAATCACTGACTAAAAATAATAAATTTTTTTAAATTTCTGAACTGTTATTCTTGAATGGTTCATCGGAGGTGCTATTGCTGAAAAACCACACTTTTAAACTTTACCATGGTAAACCATTCGCTCTTTTGCAAATTTATTATCAAGGTTACGAATGAAGAGGAATAGAAAATTGCAACGAAGTGGCAATAAGGCAAAAATTAATAGAATAATTAAAAAATTAATTTTATAATCATAAAATTTCAATAAAATTTTCAATTTTCATCATTGAAAAAAATGAATAAAATAATCTTTCGATAATATTTTTTCATTGAAAAAATAATGATAATATGATACGGAGTTCAGCTTGATCATTCCATTTAGAAAATTTGACAAAGTCGAATCTAAATGAATTGAAATTTATTCAAACTTTGTCGAAAGTCCTTAGATTTACATTTGTAATTCACCAAAAGTGATATTTTCGTATGTTGTCATAATTATCATCATTGCTAACAGCATGTTGATACTGTTTGCGTACTACGCGTAACATATGCATATGAATTTCTGCCGCGAATGGAGGCGCGTAGTGTCAATGGTTATGGGTTCAAATCCCCATCATTGACCGCTTTTTTTCTCAATTTTTCGGTCAATTTTTTTTTCAAGTCTTTTGTTAATTTTTTTTTCTTTTTTTTTTTAATACGTACTTATTCCCACAGTTCTTACATTTATATTTTACATTCTTCGAACCTTCAGACTTGGAACTTTCAGCCCTACGTTCCTTACCTCAAAGAAGTTTAAGATGAAGTTGTCTCACGGTTTGGGAATTGGAGCTTTGCCGCCCATGCTCTTTTACCTCATTCGTAATTTCAACCAGATAAATTTAATCGTTGTTTTGGTAACAACAATCATCGCATTATCCTAGATTTGGCAACATCTGGTGAATTACAACTATCAACTTAAGGACGCCCAAATTTATCGTATTGGTTCACTAGAATGGAGTACTGCCTGCGCTGCGGATTGCATATCTATCAGTGCCGTGTAGTATGATCACAAGCTCACTAGACTGTATATTAGGGTGGTCCTTATTTTCGAAGTAGCAGTTTGGGGATGCAGGACCACTTGATTTTGTTTCTTTTCATTGAATAATAGGATTCCCAAAATTTTAGCTAATATATATATATATATATATATCTACCTGTGATATCAATTTGCATCCGGTACACCCATTGGAGCAATTTGCCTCCGGCCTTCAAAATAATTTTTTCCGAATATTGTTCGCATATTAGTGAAAAATAAACTTCACTGATCAACGCGATCTATCGAGGGGTAAAAAAATCAAAATTTTCAGGTATACATTTTATTGAATATATGAACACAAATAGGAATATGCCTCCAGTATGTGCACGCATTTAATTTGCTTCCGATTATACATGTCTGGACAAACCTCCGTTGAAAATGCTTCCAGCAGCGTTGCCAATTATTTGCAAGTGTTTTCAGACAGTTGAAGTGCGTTGATTGTTTTGATCACAACTATCTATTCTCGCGTGGGCATGTAACTGTGACCTATCGGTTCTTGTTCTGAAACAGACAAAGTTGCGTGCACGTGCATTTTTAATTTTCATGTTGAAGTTCTATGCCCTGATGATTTTTATTTTAATATAAATTGCAATTATGAGTGAACGAGCAAATTTATTAGTCAACTTAGCCAGTAAGTATTACATAATTGCATTTAATAACTTATTTTTTAGAATATCATTAGAGCGTAATCATGAGTAATAGAATACATTGATTATTTGACCAGAAAATGTTCTCACTTTCCTTTGGCCATTCAATTATACGACTATTTTTATGATTTAATATCCCATTTATGAGTTTGTGTTTTGGTATCGTGCATGTTTCAACCGAATTCACACATGCATGTTTTGGCGTCTGTGGCTAATGCAATAGGATCCTCACCGATTTTACTAGACAAACTTGCCTTTCCACGTTTTTATATCAAAATGCCTGCTGTACTGTACAGTATTAAATTTTTAGAAATGTAAAGTGTATTTTTTTAAATTAAATTCGAAGAAAAGAACTACCCCTATTCTTTAATTAGACCTCTTAATGGAATGGTTTCGTATAGGTAATACGTAAGTTACGGGGCATAATATTTAATTTATCTAAAAAAAAAAGTAAAAAAATGGATACTCTTCAGAATTTGAGAATGACAGGGCTTATTTTTTTAAATAACGTTATTGTTGTAAAGTAATTTAATAAACTTGAACTGGCTCAAATATTCCCCTTGTAGTTCATAAGAAAATCTACCCAAATTTGTAATGTGAATTGCAGAGTTTAAAGCAGGATGCTACAATTTTCGATCGTCGAAAAACTCTAAAAGCGCAGAAAATGACGCAGATAGCATCGCCAGTAGTTCCACAAATACGTCTCAAACACAGCCACGAAAAAATTACGCTATTGAGTCGAATTCAGATTCTAAAGATGAAGTAAAGGAGCCATCGATTTTAATGCAAAGTGATGAGTTTGATTCTGATCCTCCGTACAGTCCTTCCTTTTTAAGTAGTACTGATTCAGATATGAACTTTGAAGATAGTAACGACGAAAATAATGATAAGAATAATGAAGGAGCCTCTCCAGTCATACCTTATATAAAGATTTACATTTTCCTGACCGTCGACAAGTGAAGCCGATTCCATGTCTAACATCAAGGAAAGTGAAACAACTGGACACCCAGAGACGTCTACGACCGCCTCACAAATTTTATATTTACAAAAACTTAAAAAGAAGAAGCGAAAAACTATTTTGTGTAAGTTTTGTGAAAATTATGTCACGAATTTTGAGAGACATATCGAAAGAAATCATAGTTCAGAAAACGAAGTGAAAGAATTTTTATCATACCCGAAAAAAAGCCACGAAAGGAAACAAATTCTGCAAGTTCTTAAAAATGATGCCAACTTCAAAGAATTTTTAAAAGGGAATGTAATGCCATATTATAGACCCAAGGAAGACGAGGCTGTTTCCCTAACTGAAGCTGATTACGCGCCTTGTATTTATTGCAAACAAATCGTCAGTGCTTCATACATTAAAAAGCATGGCAAAAAATGTGCTGTAAAAGCACTGTGTGATGAGGGAGACACGATGAAAGGAAGCTTTCTAGCTGCATCGCACACTTTAATTGGTTGCTCTATGGATGCCTCTGGTACAATAAATAAACTCCGAGTTAAAAGGGATGTATTGAATAAAATGGCACCAGATAATATTTCATTAACAGCGAAAACCGACAACTTAATATTGGCGTTTGGAGAAGACTATCTGAAGAAACACAAACGAATTCAAATGGCTACCCCTTGTTCAAATAAAATGAGAGAATTAGCTCGACTTCTTATTGAAATTCGCAGACGATTAAAAACAAAATGCCAATTAGAAGCGGTTTTAGACCTGAGTATTATCAAATATTTCTTGAATCTGTGAGAACTGTTTGCGGCTACAATGAACTGACTCGAACTTTTGGAAAAAGTGCAAGTTTAGCAGATCATTATGGTACCTCTATAAAGCAGGTTTGTGATGTTCTTATGACTCTGCTCATGACAAAGAGTCCGCTAGTCACACGTTATGATAGTGCTGAAACTCAAGTTGTACTGAAAGAAATCAAGCAATTTCAGAGCCTTATCGTGAAAAACTGGAGCAATGAAATTGGGAGTTTGGCTAGAAAAGATCTCGGTGATAAAAGACGCAAAAAGCAAACTGTATTACCCTTAACAGATGATATTAATAAATTCCGTCAACACTGCTTAAACATCATTGCAAGTAGTATCAGCGACTTGAAAGCTAATAATGAAAATACTACTGCTTTCCGAGAACTAACAGAGGCTATACTTGCATTCATTATATTGTTTAATCGCAAACGTATCGGTGATGTTCAGTATATGACTGTAGCAGAATATAGGACTGATACGTCAACAGTAAATCAACAAGAATGTTTGGAAGCGCTTACGGAAAGCGAACGCAACTGACGAAGTTTTACAAGCGTGTAGTCACTGCTGGTAAACTTTCGAGAAGCGTTGTAATTCTTATCCCTCAAAATATGGAAAAACACCTCGATTTTATGATTGAAATCAGAAACAGATTAGTTCCACCACAGAATCCATATCTTTTTGCATATCCTGGAGTGGCGGATAGATGGATCAAAGCTGATATTGTGATTCGAAAAATAGCTAAAGCAACACCGAATATTAGTAATCCAGCGTCAATTTCTGGAAATAAACTGAGAAAACAGATTTCTACGGTATTGCAGATCCTGAATATGAATAAAGAAGAGAGTGAGCAGTTCGCTAAGTTTCTAGGCCATACGGAAAAACTCACAGCGAATTTTACAAGTAATGCCAACTAAATTTACTATTTCAATGGTAGACTATAAACTTTCTAGACAATTTTACTTTTCTTAACGAAATATTCCCCAAACTAACTCATTTTTGCATTAAAAATTTAAAAAAAAATTGAGGTTTTTGCTCTAAATCTCCACTACTACTACATTCAATTTCAACGTGTTTTCTTAAGTTAAAATATGCAGTGATTTATTTTTGACGAGTTCCAAATTCGAACGAGGGATTTAGAATTTTTTGAACAATATTATTTTTCTTTCTGAAATATTCCCTAAATTAACAAATTTTGATGTAAAAATTGAATTTCAACAATCAACAACTGACTCAGATTTTTCGAAATATTCCTCAACTCGCAAATTTTTGCCAATTAAAAAATAAAATAAAAATGGAGACTACAATTCTGAATCCACTACTCTCACTTAATTTCAACGTGTTTTATCGATAAGATCACGATTCTACGATATTTGAAATTCTCTCCCCAATTTAATTTTTTTCTCCAAAACATTCTTCGATTTTCAGCACATTTTGGCGCGCAAGTAAAAAGATCGAAACGTCCTTCTGAACCTGTCACAGTCTTAAAATCAATTTCAACATATCTTTCGAAGTTGATACATGCATTTATTCATTTTTTAGATTACCGCAAGATGTTTATGAAACGGCTAAAATTTCTAAACTTCTCATGATGATGGACAAAGGTTGTGCGAGTGAATATAAAGGGAAATCGTTGAGTGAAATTAATATCAATCCCGAGGAAGTAGAATTCGATGAAGACAGTGTAAATGAAGATGACCTCCACCTATTGAAAGTATGTCAGCATAATTTATGAATCAATTTATAAAAAAATGGAATTACAAAAAAAAAATCTTTTATTGACCAAAAACAAAAAAGAGGTCGACCATCGAAGCGGCGCGCAGAATCAGAGATTACGGATACTCCAAGTAACGAAAATTGTGTAGATACTCCGAATAACGAAGACTGTGGAGAAGGCACGTCAGCTTTACCAATAACTGAAGAAAACGAAGATGAAACGAACAAAATTGAAGTCGCAGTTCGAGGAAATAGAAGAAAAAGTCTTATAGAGAAGAAGAAAGCTCGTCAGATAGTAAAGATGAAAGTATGTTCAAGTTTTTATAGGTAGGTATATTAGGTTAGAAGGTTACTGTTGGTCAGAATTGCAATTTCAATTTTTTTCCAGCACCATTGGCAACTTTGAAGAAACCAAATAAGAAGAAAAAGTCTAATAGAAGGGAAGAAAGCTCGTCAGATAGTGAAGATGAAGGTATGTTCAAGTTTTTATAGGTAGGTATATTAGGTTAGAAGGTTACTGTTGGTCAGAATTGCAATTTCAATTTTTTTCCAGCACCATTGGCAACTTTGAGAAACCAAATAAGAAGAAAAAGTTAATAGAAGGGAAGAAAGCTCGTCAGATAGTGAAGATGAAGGTATGTTCAAGTTTTTATAGGTAGGTATATTGGGTTACTATTGGCCAAAATTGCAATTTCAAATTTTTTTCAGCACCATCAGCAGCTCGGAAGAAGCCAAAAGTGATTCGAGAAAGATGGACTGAGCCTCAAAAAAAATGCGCCCTAAAATATTTTGCAAAGAAAATAAAAAGCGGAGAGCCACTGCGAAAAGAGGAGACGGAAGAGTTCAAAAATAAAAATTCTGAACTTTTTAAAAATAAGGATTGGGTGAAGATCAAAGCTTTTATTTTCAATGAACAGAAGAAGAAGTAATGAAAATACCTTTGAAAGAGCGTTCTAGACCTAAACATTTGTTTCATTTATATCGATAATTTTTTTTAGAAGTTTACATATTGGTAATAAATATTTTTTCTCTTATATTACCAACCAAATTCGTTTTATTGTTAAGTATTTTTTTACTGAGCAGTCAAAAGCATTTTTTAGAATAAAAGTTTTTTTCCTGTTTCATTTATATCGATAATTTTTTTTAAAAGTTTACATATTGGTAATAAGTATTTTTTCTCTTATATTACCAACCAAATTCGTTTTATTGTTAAGTATTTTTTTACTGATTTTTTAAAAATAGTTTTAAAACATGAGCAGTAAAAAGCATTTTTTAGAATAAAAGTTTTTTTCCTTAAGCTTTTTTTTTGGTAAGCAGGCGCGCTAGTACGACATGAATTTCTTTGATTTTAAAACTACATGGTTGATAAATCTTAAAAGCTCGACGTGTTAGCTTTAATTTAATTGGTAAACTATACCTCTTTAGGAAACTAAACCTTGTAGTTACTTACCAATGATTATTATATTGAACTCCATTTGCTCATCCGTTTTCGATAGTATCTTATTGGCTGCATCGTAATTTTTTTTGACAGTTTTGTGGCAGGTACCTACAAATCTTACTCCTAAAACAAAAAAAAAATTACGTGATCTGTTTTAATTGGTAATAATTTTTTTCTTAACCACGAATCAAATACGTTTCATCAATATTTTTACGGTTTTTGGAAACAATGCTCAGATGTAACAAACCTGATTATAATTATTCCTAAACTACAAAACTGCATTGTTAATAACCCCTCAAAAACTTAACGCGTAAGTGATCTGTTTTAATTGTAATAATTTTTCTTAAGCACGAATCAAATACGTTTCATCAATATTTTTACGGTTTTTGGAAAACAATGCTCAGATGTAACAAACCTGATTATAATTATTCCTAAACTACAAAACTGCATTGTTAATAACCCCTCAAAAACTTAACGCGTAACCTTTATTTTTAAATTCAATACGTGAGCTCCATCTCGTTAAGAAACTAAACTTCATAATTACTTACCAATGATTGCTATGAGCATCAGACTGTCGCTGTCATCAATTTTTGATCGCGGTAATCTTATTCAAAATGACACATTTGTGGTAGGTAGTTAGGTACCTACCTCCTCCTCATTCCTAAACAAAAAATTTCATAAAAATACGGAAATAGTATAGTTTGAACGAATTTAATGTCTTATTTCAATGGTACTTACCTGTCATAGATAGGATATTACATTCATCAAACTGTACCAATCTTTGTTTCTTTATCAAAAAAATGTAATACTAATTATTCACAGTATATCGCATACAAATTCCTAATTTGCCTCCGTATTAAATATTATTGGTACATAAACCTTTATTGTGCATCCGTGCGCGGTTGTCAGAAATAGGAAGCATTTTCTTTTTGAAAAAATCTTTAATCTGGGTGATATACGCGGAAGCAAATTAAAACATCGGTTACCCATACGTTTTCGACGGTGGCGCTGTCTGGTGATACCCTTATGCAAACTGGATGTATATAATTTTGGTAAAGGGGTCGAAATTACCTCCAGCTTAAAAACTGCCTACAGCCCTATGAGTATGCTATTTGGTCAACTAACATCATATACACATGAATGCCAAAGTGCCTCCGAAATCGGAGGTAAATTTGGC